>BGPR01000669.1:328924-383379 GCA_013235015.1 Araneus ventricosus
CTCTCCCCTACACCACTCTCTCCCCCTCTCTCCCCCCACCTCAGAGAGAGAGCGAGAGAGAGAGAGAGAGAGAGAGGAGAGATCATTAAAGCTATCTTTTATACGATTGTTTTATACATTTCTGAAAACTGTATTACAGACTCTTTTTAATTTCTAAATCTGTAATAAAAAATTCCTTTAGTCATAGAAGGTAATAGATTAAATTACGAATACTCTAAATTTTTAGAGTCTAAATTTCCAGTGGTTTATTTACATTTGAAAATTATCAGTTAAGTCGTCTAAAATAAAAATAAAAACTTATTTTATTCAGAAGTAAAAAATGCAATAATTCTTTTTCAAAGCCGACGATCGCAAAGTTTGCTAGAATCTGTCATCAAATTACACTTTTATTTATTTGTACATAAATTTTTTAGATTTAAATTTGTGTTTTCGCGCTCCATATTTTTAACATTATAATGTTTTCAGGCTGTCATTCTGTAAATAGCACGATAAATTGATATCATGATAAATGATTAATAATTATGATTGATGATCGCATGATAAATGATTTTTTGGAATTCTCGCGCACTCTGTAGGATCGACCGGTGGACCTAGAGCTACAAAATTTGGATCGTAATTATTTCTTGGGTATGAAGTGCTCTCTAATAAAGGGTTTTCAAAATTATAATTACATTTTTAATGAAAATGTAATCGAAATATTAAAGTCTTTCCTCGGTAAGTTTGGAGCCTATTATCGCACAAAAACAATTTTTGCACTACTCTAAAATTCAAAACATTAGCTTTTTGAAGATTTTAATTTTATATCCGTGCAATTTTTTCTTTAATTAAAAAATCAATGTTTAAACACAGCTTGTAGCAGCGCTTTATATTTTTGTCATGAAATTCAAACCAATATTATTATTTCATCAAATCGTTCAGTCACAAGTTTTTGCTGCTGTTAACATTGCGATAAAAAAATTAATTTGCTTTCTTTGGACATTAAGTTCAAAGCAGAATTTTCAATTTCGCTTTTATTGATGTGATAATTTCTTTTAGTATTCTTTAGCATTCTTTCTGTACATTACGCGATATCAAAATTGTTACGCACAGTCAATGTAGCGTTTTATACAATGAAGCCAGACGAGTCAAGCCTAAAACATCCTGCAACGATGTTTCGAACCGGAGGTTCGAATCCTCTTCGTTCGTTTTTATTCAATGAATTTTCAATGAGAGATTTTAAAACTGCCAAAAGAGAAAGATATATAATCTTAACCCTTTATATCACAATTGTACTTTTACGGCCGTTTTATCACGCTTATCTCTCAGTAATATGACCGTTTTTTTAAGGCAAACGGCAAGCACACTTAGTAGATGGCAGCTGAATGCAGAAATTAGATATTTTAAATTATTAATTAAATAACGAAATTATTTCAATTAATTAAAAAAATTTCCTCGGGTTATTCTGGACCAAAACTTATGTTATGACGCAAAAGTAAAATAAAAAGTTGCTGGTAAATTAATACGGGATACAAAAGGTTTAAGGCTCGTACGAAATGCTACAAAAAACTAGTAAAAAACAAAATTAGCCGTTTCTTGTAAACAATTGAAGCAACTTACGAATATTTAGTTATTGCACATATAATTATGCTAATCTCAGATATGAAAGTAAGCTTTTTTAAACGATGGTTATACCCGCATTAAAAATCAAGCAATACGTAACATCTTTTACAAAATCAATTTTTGAGTTTCATTACTTTCATGACCTTTGAAAAGTAGTTTATTTTTGGTTTATAAAAGTTGCAAAAAGCTTATAAAAATTGCATACTCTTCAATTTTACCACAGTCTTGTGAAATTAGCCCTTTTAGAAGCCTTAGAACCTGGAAAACTAACGTGAATAGTAAAAATATTTCGAACCTAAAATTGTAAAATTCTTTTATATTTAAACGACAATCAGTTAAATATTGGCTATTTTCCGTGAAAAAAGACCTGAAAATAATTTGTCATTTTGTTTTCATAACAAACTAATTTAAATAAATAAAAACGTGTTATAAAAACAAAATGCTATGTCTGAATGAAATATTTAAAATTAGTAAACAACACGACAATATTTTTATTGGAATTCTTTGCAATAAACGTAGACAATTAAAGGAAGAAAACATCCCGTCCCTCCACACTGTTTATTCAATGACGGCCAAATTCTACATGCAAACATTCCCTTGGCGCAAAAATCATCGCGATACAGCATTCAGCAAAATGAGAAAAATGAACACTCAAGTCAACATCTAACGCCGCTGCTCTTTGAAACAAGCGCAACGTAATGATTATCGAAGTTCCACCATGAATTATCGAAATTAACTCGTGGAAACGAAGGCGAACCAAGGGTATCGTGGATCATGATACCTTGTGGGAGGCGATATCGATATATCAATTATTTTAAAATATCGATTTTTTAAAGCATCGATTTTATTCAATAAATCGAATATCGGCATAGTCCTACCTAACACAAGGATTCGTTCATTCTTCGTTTCAGAAATCGATGATATTTTTGACAGATGTATTCAGTGAAAAATTTTCCTTGTGATAAATCTTCCCACTCCATCTTTTACAGCGAGAGTTTGAAGAATAGCTCCTACCGCTGGGGAATAGGATGAAGCCTTACGTATGCAAGTGGAAATTGAAAAGTCACGCGGGAGACATTTGAGTTATTGAAAGCGAGAAAAGTTTTTTTTTTTTTTTAGAAAGAAAACGGCTATTGTAACACTTTGCTATAAAAGGAGAAGAAAATTATAGAGGAGAATCACGCTGACAATAATTCGAATTTACTTTCCTTTCCATTGTATACGTCTGGAGATGAATGTTTCCGATGAAAACGATTTCTTCACAGTTTGTGTCTAAATTTTAACACTTAAAAATCAGATTTCACGTTTCAAAAATATAATGTAATAGTAAACCCATTTCTATTGTAAAATTTACAGATTTTAATGTCTTTATCTTCAGTGAAATGATTTACTGTGTCCAGGTAATATTATGATTTCCAAGTTGAAAGTTCCTTAGAAGGTTAAATGTTTTGATATAAAATTAAAGTAGTGCATTTGATATAAGTACCGAATTCAAACTTATTTTAACCCTTAAATGCACAATTTCGCCTTTAAGAAACATACCCAATTTTGTCTTCTAAAATCTTGAGAATAAGACTGAAGCTCTAATTCCTGTTGTTGCCAATAGAATACATCCTGAAAATGTTATTAAATCAATTTACAACATATAGATGGCAGCCTGAGTGCTAATAAAAAATAAAAATAAACCGATGTCTTTCACGTGAGGCTGCTTTTTTTCAGCTTTGTTTGTACACTTGAAAATGCCATATTTTATTCCACAATGTTTAAGGAAATTCCTTATCCGTATTATTATTTATTAATTTTCATCTGTGTTTGATATTATAGAATTTCATCGAGGAAATTTTTTCTGAAATAAAGCCAACTGTTGTAAATTGGTAACAAACTGTTTTTAGACATAAGCCATACTTAAAAGAAAATAGGATTTTTTTCAAGTATTTTTCCCATGTTTTATTCAAGGAGTGAAAGTCAGAAAACATTTTTACATTATTTTTTTAAATCGGGCTTTTAAGGGTTAAGATTTTTTTTCTTTTTAAGTTAATTTTCTAATAATACATTTCCTAATAATAGAATAATAATTTTCTAATAATAGATTGTGATTTCAAAATATTTGAAAAATGATTATGTGAAAATTTCTGAATACGTATATGAACGTAGCAGGTTGCTAGAATTTAAGGAAGTTTACGAACGATGGTGTTTAATCATTCGATGCTACTACGCTGAAGAGCATAATCACCGCTCACTTTCAATTGCATTTCCCTATAAATGATGTTTTTGATCTAGTCACTTTTAGCCCGACGATATGTCTTATACCATTTTTACCTACAGTTTCATGCAATTTATTATGATATGTAATTACCAGCTAGAAATAACTAATATCTGATAGGCGATATCTCTTTGAAACCAATCACAAGTTTTAAACAACATTATAAGGAATTCAGAGAAATGAAATAAAAACTACGAGCACAATTCAAAGTAAGTTTTCTTGTGAGTTTATTCCATTATTGACTGAATCGAATCCCATTTCTTTATATTTATCATTTGTTTTATATGCAACATCTTTCTGATAAATATTAAATCATTTTATACCGAAATTCAACAATACATTATCTCGATTCATTTACTTTTGATGGCGTAGTTATTTAAATACTCTTTGAAATAAGCGTGTATTTTCGTTTTATTTTGAGGAATTCTATGAAGATTAAAGATTAAAAACGTAAGTTTCTTTAGCGGGGTGTTTTGCGTTATAAAAGGGCTTGGAAGTTATTTCATTATAGTCTTCAAACAATTGCATCTTTGAAGTTTATAATTTTCAAACTTCAATACGTGGCTTTGTTAGCATAATTTCTACATTTTACTTTAAAAGCGTTTCATTTTCTGAATTATTAAGCGAAAATAGTTTTCCCTATGGAAAAAAAGCTTTGAAGAAACTACAGCATCCGTAACCATGGTGATGCATTCCTCTAAGAATAATGATGCACACGGACATTTATCATTATTGGCCGATAGCAACTACATAGACATGCCCTAGAATGCTATTTAGAATTCTGAAGCAGGAATATTTTAATTTCGGATGCTTTTTTGTAATTTTAATTCTGATATTCAGGTTCGTCTATTTTAATCTTGACACAATCGTTTCTTAATTTTTTTCTGATTTCCTAAGAAGACTTCTTGGAATGAATGTAAAATATGTATTGCAAATTTTTATCGCCGAGGTCAATTTTTTTCAAAAAGTCATTTTTTGGTTAATAAAGCATTTTTCTATGTAATAATACAATCTTTACGTTCATAAAAATTTTCACAATAATTCAAAACGGTGCTTTATATCGAATATCTATGGCAACGTCCTTCAAATGAAATACTGTTTTAAAGGTATTTTAATTAAACGGAAAATATTATTTTCCGTTTAATTAAAAAATTATTTTTTTAAATTCTTTTTTATAATTTAGAATAAGCATCAATCCAAATTGTAAGTCCATTATCAATTTACATTAAATAACTGTTATTTATTTAATAACAGTTAGTTATTAAACAGTTTATTAACAGTTAGTTAATCACAGACTAGTTATTATAACTGTTATTAACTAATCTATGGGCCAGCAAGGTTTTTTTAAGACTCAATGGTATTTTCGTGATTCATGCACTCGATGTATCCCCATAAGATGAAATATATGCTTGTTAAAAAGACTCATTTCCGTAGATCATGCTCTTTATGTGCCGACATTAGAAGAAATATATACTTGTCAAAAGGACTCAATGGATTTCCGTAGATCATGCTCTTAATGTGTCCCATAAAAAGAAATATATGCTTGTCAAAGACACTCAATGATATTTTCGAAGATCATGCTCTTAATGTGTCCCATAAGAAGAAATATATGCTTCTCAAATCTGTCGTGGGCGATGTCCAAGGAAGCGATCCATCTCGCCTTCGCGAATTGTTGTGCACCCAAAGGTGAGAGTTTTGAGTACAGTACAGGCTCGATTAACCGGGCCTCTATAATCTCAGGTCTCTGTTAACCGCACCGATACCGGAAAATCAAATCATACTGTGTTTTTAATTTTTTTGATAAAGTCAACGAATTTTTCGAAAAAAGCTCTCACGATGCAAAAGCTTGTATTTCGATATCAGGAGGTGATCTTTTAAAACCAGAAGCGCTCTTCTAGTCACGCGAGAAAATTTTGCATTTGCATTTAAAACCAGCGGGAGTGGGCCCCCCTCATACTTCCCAAAAAGGGGCTGTTTCTCCTCCCCCCCCCCCGCGTGGATAAAAAAATTCGAACCTACTGTAACCCAGATTCCAATGACTATCAGATGATTTTTCATTGTAGATTATAGTGATTGTAAAATATTTAGGTAAAGAATCAAATTCAAAGAGATGCGTACCGATTAAAACGCATCTATCACACACTGTTAGATTCCACTCTTGCCGACTCAAGGACAAAGTGACGTAATCCTTCCGTGTTCACAGAGATTGCTACCAGTACGCATGCGTGTGGAAAATCGGATTAGAAAAATTAATTATGCAATTTGAACGCCCTTTTTTAACCGACTGACACAAAAATTGGACACAAAACTACAATTAAGGTAAGAAGGCCACATACCAAATTTCATTTATCTAAGTAATTCTGTTAAGAAGGTATTGCGATTAAAAATATGCGATTATACAGACCGATAGACCATCATCCCTTAGACAGATTTGGTCCAAAATTTGTTACGAACCTACATTCATGATGATAAAACTGTGTACCAAATTTTATCCATCTAGCTATTCAAGTTTTTGAGTTATAGTGTTCACATGAACGCGGAAAGACAAACAGACTTCCTTTAGACGGATTTTGTCCAAAATTTGATAGAAACCTACAAATTATGTTTCAAGATCACATACCAAATTTCATCCCTGTATATCTAATAGTTTTGGAATTATCGTGTTCACAGACACACAGACATAATTCCAAAATTGTGTTTTTCGGACTCAGGGAGGTCTAAAACGTGGAGATTCGTCAAAATCTCGAGTTCGAATTTTTTGACGATTACAATACTTTGTCTTTGCATACTTCGTATACGAGAAAGTAAAAATGTGACTCTGTATGTGTCAGAAAGTCTCGTGTTATTTAGAGGGAGAAAATATTCTTTTGTGAACGCCCTTAAAGAATAATTGGGAAAATTCTAAGGAAACAGCGAACATAACATTGGTAAACCCTCAAAAAATGTATGTAAGAAAATTGATAACTAATAAAAAAGTTTATTAAAATTTTAATATCTAGTAGTAATTGCGGACATCTTTTTATAATTTTGAATAAACAATTTAGGAATACCTTTCCCAAAGAAAAGAAGTCATAATAAAGAATGTAATGCCAATTAACAAAGTTTTTGATTATCTAGGTGTTTACTGTCCGAGACAGGCGGGAAAATCGAGGTTCTACTCTATTAAGCATGCTCGAATGAGTAAATGCAGCAGCATCAATAACCGTCTCATCACAGTCCTCTTCCATCACAACGTGCCATTTCCACAAACACGCTCCATCACAAAATCTGCTTATTTTAGCGTCCTCTACCTTACTTCATATTTTTGCCAGATATCTTAGGATTATCCTTTACAACCTGAATCTAACAACTTGCGTCTTTCTTCTACATATTAATATTTAATCAGCTCTAATTCGGTAACTAATCTAATAAGTAAAATTTTTCGATACATAATTTTTATTATTTATAACCTTTATTTAATTATTGCTTCTAACCTCTACTTTTAGGTTTATATTATATTTATATCCTAATATATTAGAATATAAATATATTCTAACATTATTTTATATTCTAATATTATTTATATTCTAATTAGAATATAAATAATCTAATTCTAAAATTTGTAATATGAAAAGGAACTATAATATAATTCTATATAAACTCTAATGTAATTCTAAAAGTTTTAATAAATATTCAAATTCTCTAACTTTCTCATCCTAAATCTTCTAATTAGAATATATATTCCAATTCTATTTTTCTATAATATTATTTATATTCTAATTTTCTTATCCAGTTATTTTCTTCTAATTTCATTATTATTTTTAACAGTGATTGACTTGGAAAGCCAAAACTGAAATATCTGGTTGCAACCGATGAAACTGAAAAATATACAATGTGAAGTTATTGCAAACAGAGCAATACGCACTTCTAGACAGCTATTGGTCCCGATGAATTTCGAAATCGCTCGATCCTCTTCTGTATCTGGTTAATTACTTGATGAAATATCGCCATCATTGGCGCAAATCGGCCGACTAATTACGACGGTACTCCTAAAGTCATTAGTTATATCGATCGGAGCTGCATTTCGTTTTGAAGCATTGGTATTAATACTCGATTTATGTTTGCATATAGACCAGTATCCGCCCGCAAAACGATACATAATAACAGTGAAGCTGCTCACTAATATGCAATGACAAATCAGGAAGAGAATACTGTTACGTTCCCTAGCAATTTAAGGATCGATTTATTGAAAACAGTACCTTGATTGGTATTGCCCCAGCAATGAGGAAGTATGTTACCTAATGATAGATGTATCACCTAATGTACATTCACTATGGCATTTGAAATCTCACAGTTCTGTAGAATAATACGTGAAGATAATCAAATCTGATAGCACAGCTATAAAATTTTTAAAACTAGCCGCCTTCGCCAATCAGCTGTTCGCCCGCAATATTAATAGCATGTGGCTAAGCTTGCAACTTGGCGAAATAAATTGGCGAATTGGCTGTTGTCGAGGCTGAGAGACTCTGCCAATGCTTTATTTTTCATTTCTCTCAAAAATGGAAGATGGGTGGGGGCGACCCTTGATGACATATCTAGAGATTATAAGTTTCCATATGAAATAAAAATTGTCGAAAACGGCGAAGTGGTTGGGGCTGGGGGACTGTCTCATGATTTTTCCTTAAAGGGGAATGTACAGTGGAGAAATATTTTTTCGATTTCTCTCGAAAATGAAAGATGGTAGAGTGCAGGCGAGCATTGTTGTCAACCTAGACGTCATAAGCTTCCATATGAAACAAAATTATCGAAACCAGTCCAGTGGTTGTGGCTGGGTTATCAGTAATCTGGTTCTGCCAATTATTTTAAATATATAGATTGTTTGTCTGTAAAATGCCGTGATGACTTAGATTTAGTATAATTCATAAAAACTTGGTTTGTGTGTTAGTGTATTTTAAACTCGGTTATTTTATACATTAATCTTTTCCTATATGAAATGAATTCAGGCTAGAAGTAAAAACAGATTCTTCATTTCTTTTAATGTGAAATGTTTGACTCTAACCTCGAAAGCGGCAGTGAAGTTTGCATCACAGATTGTACTATTTCCATTAATGTCAAATAGGGCAAAATTCAAAAAGTCAACAAATAGGGATATTTATTATCCAGAAAATATCCCGCAACTGCTAAACTTTCATTTAATTACAGGATCGGAAGTGCAGGAACTCTTAAACTTTATTAAGAACAAATATGTTTTTTCAAATCCCACGCAGCATATATTGTCAAAGTGATCGTGTGCAATCTTCTGTTGTGCAAAGTCACCTGCCAGAACCTAGGAAGCTACCAAGGTAGAAGTCTGAGATGGCTCCAAAATTTGCGGGTAGGTTGCATCCCTGGTGGATTTTCAGGGACCACATTTGCGTTTCCCCTGGAGGAAATAAAGAAACTCAAGTTCCCAAACCGAAAGCAGCGAACAATCGCACATCGGTCAACCAGTTTTTTCAATAATGTTGGTTAAGAAAACGACCAGAGGCTAAAACACATGACTTCTCAGTTCATTTCACGTTCCTCAGCCTTGCCATGCCATGCCATATCTCAACCCACTACGCCGCTTCTTGCTAAAATTATATTCACTGTCAAAGCTGTAATGCAAGAACAGGTAACATTTTAAAGAGTTGAAAGATCTTGACTGCCAATGATTTGACAAAAGAGAAAGATCACTTCCGTGTTTAGGAAAATTCTCCATTTTGGAAAAAAAGATTTTTTTCTTCTTTCACAATCTTAAGTTTAAAATCAACATACCTGTTGGTTAGTTTCAGGGATAAATATTGCAAACAAAGAATATATAATGGTGAATATATAATATAATATATAATATAAGAATATATAATTATGTTCAGGAATTAAATGAGACCTCGTAACACCTGCATCCACATTTCTGTGATTGTCATTTTAGGAAGACACAAAATAGCCATTTTCTATTCATTCGTATCGTGTTCAATTTTCAAAGCTGGCATCAGCAGATATTTTTCCACGATTATGATGTTATTGTGAGCTCTTATAACCACTTCTAAATAATTATAGTCATAAATTCAATAAAACTGCGCAGAACACCTGAAATCTACATTTCTGTAGCTGCCATTTACGACAGGGCCAAATTGTAATTTTTCTACCCATAACTGGTTTCGTGGTTATACTACAGTAGTTAACCACTTTCAAAGCTGACATCACAAATGTTTGAAATGTAACCCTGAGCTCTTACAATGATTTCTACATAATTATATTCAGAAATTAAATAAGACCTTATAGAACACACGCCATCTATATTTCTGTAACTGCCATTTAAGAACATACCAAAGTGTCATTTTCTACTTCGTTCATCAGCTCTTGTTCCGCTTTCAATGCTGACGTTACAAATGTTTTCCTGAGCTCTTACAACGATTTCTGCATAGTTATCTTCAGAAACGAAATAAGACCTTGTAGAATAAGTAATAATAATAAGACCTGCCATCCACATTTCTTTAACAGCCATTTAAAAAGATACCAAATTGCCGATTTCTACTTCCTAGTCTCGTTTTCCGCTGACATAACTAAATCTCTTTCCACGATTGAAATGCTATCCTAAGCTTTTACAGTCCTTTCAGGGAGAGAGAGAGAGATCTGGTCGATAACTCCCGCTACGACCAAAAAATAATGTCGGTCCCTCCGCTTGCTCGTTGTTTCCCGGTTCGGAGGAAGTTCGATAGAGCGTAAAATCCACTGTCAATGGAAGAAACCGCGTTTTTCAAGGCCCCAAGAAATTTTCCGAAGGGGTGGCATGGCATCTCCGATGGGGAGGGGCAAGCAAAATTTCTCTAGTTCAGATAACTTCAGAATAATGCATGATAATTAATTTTATATTGAGTTAAAGTAATTGAGTATTAATTAGGGAATCCAATTATAATAATTATTTGGAATAATTAGCTATTTGTATAATGACGGTGCAGCAAAAATTGTCTGACGGAACGACAAGCAATAATAGAAAATGAAGAATTAAGAACGTACTAAATCTCGTAGCAAATGAAGTGTACCGCACTGATATTGGAAAAAAAATTGCAGATTTTCTAAATCTCATAGCAAAATGAAATAATAGCCGAAACAAGTGAAAATAATTATTAATTTATTTTTAAATCTATAAATGCTTGTCTACATATTTAAAATTATTAGCAAAACCAGAGGATCAGTCCCCCAGCTCAAAACACTGGACCGACACGGGATCGATAATTTTTATTTCATATAGAAGCTTATGCCCAGATAGCAAGCACAATTGCAGCAAGTGTGATTCTTCTTGATATTAGCTTGTCATGACATACTCGATGAGGCAACTTTGCAGCAAACTTCCTGCAAAGTAACAAAGTATAATCGACCAACCCACTCGCAAAACAAGTTTGCTGCAAAGTTGATATAGCACATTTACACACCATGATCTGGATACAGTGGTATATATTTGGTTTTTATCTTTGTTTCCGTTTTAAAAAATATCCGATTTTTAATAGCATCTCCTAGACCGTCCTTCTTTTTATTAATTCAATAAATCAATGATAATTTGTAAAAGACGAACTGATATTGGAAACAGATTGCAGATTATTTTCTAAATCTCATAACAAAATGAAATAATAGCCGAAATAAGTGAAAATAATTATTAATTTATTTTTAAACCTATAAATGCATATCTGCTATATTTAATACAATTTTTTTTATAAAAAAATTGAAAACTTCTCTATCTTTTTACTAAATATAGAACTTGCACTTTAAAGAAAACTATATATTGCCTTTTTCTTAATGTTGAAATTTTAACGTTCATAAACAAATTAAACCTAAAATTACCTGTTTGTTGAAAAATAATAACTTATATTTTTAAATGTAATTACATTTGAACCCTAATTTCATAATTTATTCAACTAGCAAAACGTAGTTATTAGCGAAAATCGCTCTATCTTTGACTTCAAATCATATTCCCAACTGAAAATTTTAAAAAAAATAATGAAATCAAGAAAACAGTTTAAAATAAAACGTGTAGATGCACCGATCTATTAGCGCAATCTACCTTCCCCTATCAGAGTTCCGCTGGCTGAGTGGCTAAGGCGTCGTGCTATGAAGTGAATTGTCGGGGATTCGAATCCGAGGTTTGTATGCTTACTCTGATTTTGCTATAGTTTGCAATGAGTTTGACGCGGCAAGCTTGTGACACGTTTGACGCGTGGAGACTAACTCGTTTGTGTTATCTTGTTTCAAGCTTGCACCCTTGCCGTGTCAAACTTTCTGAAAGCTTGCAGAACAAGATTGCTGCAAACTAAAATTGCTATCTGGGAACGTTCCTGATACAAAATATGCTTCATCGTAAGGAAAGCGTTATTCACTTTAAAGATCAACTAATGAGTATAATAATAGTAATAGACTTACGGAGGTGAATTATTTATCTACTGGTACTGTATCTGTATCCCCTTTAGGTAAAACTAAAAAACTTTGTAAGCCTCAAAGAATTAATTGTTCGAATGTTGTAGGGCTACTCAACAGAAGACTCAATTATTAAACTTAAGAACTAAAATTATGTCAGTCATACAGATAATTATTCGGGCCAAAAAGTATTTGAAATACAAAAAAATCTCACGTATCTTACGGATTCTTATCTAAATGGAAAACGAAAACGCATTCGTAGAACAGAATACAAAACCCAATGGGATTGCAAAAAAAATAATTCTACTAGAGGGCAGCACATCCTTAAAAGATTTATGAAAATTCATTTGAAAAATCACATATATTTTCAGTAAGTCATGCATACCAGACATTTTATTGTGAATCCCGTAGATTTTTAAATAAGAAAGTGGATGAGATGTAGAATTAAAGGAAGTTTATATTTATATAAAGTAAGTATAAGTTTATGACCATATAAGTTTAAACGCGACTTCGTGCGCGAAGAATTTGAATTAGTCTTTTTTTTTAATTCACGAAACATATAGTTAGTTGCCCATGCGAAAAATATGGTTTTTCCAAATGTACGCCTACCACTTTCAGTGTCTGGCCCTGAGTCTGGCAAATGATATTTGTGAAGGGATTTGTTACGTTTTGAACTGAAATGATAATCCTTCGGTATTATCGGAAGGCGTGGAATTAAAACACTATCTCTTCTCCCTATATCAGTCATAACAGTAGCTTTCACGACGTTTGGACCTAGGTGTGTAATTTGTAACCGTGTGCCATTGCGCAGTCTCGGTATATCGAGGTTACGTATGAGTAATCTGGCACACCGACATTCAATCTCGGCTTGTCGGAAGGTGCCCCTCACAATTCTAAGATGTTGAAGAGCTCTACAGAACATGATGTTCCTTGTTAATGCCCATTACCGTATCTCCAGATGGATATTCTGTAATATCTCACTGTGAAAATTAAACAAAACATCGAGAGAATAATCCACTAACGTCATTGGACCACTGTGTAACAGTATTAAAAGCTGTAAATGCTACAACAACAGGAAACCGGAAGTGCAAAGTCTCCTTTGTTGTTTATGGTCAAAGAAAGCAATATTTTCTTATATTAACTTTAACAATGGCAAAAGCCCGCGCGCGAAACAGTAATTTGGCTTGAATTTATTTCTATAAGAATAAAAAGTATTGTTAGAAATTACGTTACAAAAATATTTTTAAACCTTAATAATAATCAGAGAAAACATTTCATCGCAATGGAATTAATAGCATTTAAAAGATCATTTTCTGGTCTTTAAAATGGCATAAAAATAATTATTGTCTAATAAATATTTCAGAAGTTACTGGCAAAAAAAACATCTACGCATTAGGCTTAAAAGCAGCTAATTTTCTTTAATTAAATATCTTAAGAACTAATTGACTCCGAAAGTTGAAAATAGCACCTTTGACCTAGAAATATGCTCTAGAATGCCGTGTGTAAATTTCATGTCGCTACCGTTCACCGTTTAGGAGGAGTTCTTATGACCGACAGACAGACAGATACATGCAATTTCTGCCTTATTTTATAGATATTTATAAAGATAAGCAAAATTTTCAGAAATAAAGGTAAATTAGTTCCAAGTCTAACCGTTTCCTAGCAACGGAGTAGCTATAAATTTGCGTTATTTCCAAATCGTCTGCAAGTAATTAAAGTTATTAAACTTTAAAAAATTAATAAAAATTGAAGGTAAAATGTCACAGAAAATAAATTGGTATCATTGAAAGGGTAAACTTTTGAACTTTAAGATGGTATAAAAATAACTTTTATCGGATAATTTGTTCCGAAGTTAAGGTGGAATAAAGTATCACGTGATGGTTGATTTTAAAAATAATTTATTCCACATGTTTTCGCATTCCGGAAGGATCACGTGACAGTTGATTGAAAAATAAAATAATCCTCATCTCGAATCGCGGAGTCAATGGGATTTTTTTGTTAATTAATTTTAATCTGTAGTCAAAAATAATTAATTTAACGTGATTTCAACTACCCTATGTCCGTTCCTGGGTTTCAAGCTACAACTCTGCCAATTTTCATCCAAATCGGTTTGGTAGTTTTACTGTGAAAGCTTAACAAACAGACAGACACACTTTCACATTTATTATATTAATTAAGGATATGGATATTAATAAAAAATAAGCAAAATTTTCAGGAATAAAGATGAATTAGTTCAAAGTGTAGCCGTTGCCTAGCAGCTGAGTAGCTATAAATCTTCGTTATTTCAAAATCGTCTGCACATTTTTAAAAATTATGCAACTTTTAAAAATTAATAACAATCGAACGGAAACTGTCACAGAAATAAAATTGGTATCATTGAAAAGGTAAAAATTTGAACTTTAAGATGGTATAAAAATATGTTTTGTCGGACAATTTACTCCGAAGTTACGGCGGAAAAACGGTTTCGGTTTATTTCTAATTAACTGCCTGTTTAATTAACTTTTGGACTTAGAAAAGTTCATAAGTGTCTTTCCCTTGTCTAAAATAATAAGTGTACAAAATTTGGTTGAAAACTGTCCATTGGTTTAGGAGATGTGGAACATAGCCACCCACATACATACCCACAATGACTTTTATTTATTTATATATATATATATATATATATAGGAGACACTGATTAGTTTATGTTTAATGTAAAGTATGGGTACTTTATTGAATTATATATTTACTGTCTTTAGTGCAATATAATGATATTTACATATTCTATCCTGATTTTTAGTCGTTTATATATAGTCATGCTTTATAGTTAGGGTTAGTATAAGATTTTTCTTTCTAAATTCTTTCATTCTAGGGTAAGTTACCCTGACTGTTTTTTCAACAACAATAGTAACAGGGATGGTTTGTACAAGAAAATTAATTTAACCTGGCTAAAGCTTGTCCACAGCCAAGCTGCTATTTTAATTGTTGAAAACTCCATTTACTTGGATTGCCTATTTCATTATTTTTAATAACAACAGTGTTCTTTCACTTGTTGACATATAATGTTTAAATTTGATTTTTGTTTATGGTATCATTAGTAATTTCAATTTATTAGATTTTATTTAAAAGTGATGTATAGTTCAAATAATGACTATTTGATATAGGATTTAATTCTTGTTTATTTCTGTATGTTTGTATACTGGTTTTATTTGGATTTAGATTATATATATATATATATACATAAATCGAAATATAACTTTATGACTTATTATATATGATCATACAAAAACTAAGTAAACAAGACATATCAAGAAGCAAATCCTATACTAAAAAGTCATTATTTGAACAATACAACCCATTTTAAAACAAATGTAAAGAATTGAAAATACTATAGATACCATGAACATAAAATTAAGTTTAAACATTTATATGTCTACATGTAAAAAAAAACTCTGTAGTTATTGATAGTATTGAAAAAGGCAATCCAAGTATATGGAGTTTTCAACAATTAATATAGCACCTTGGCTGTGGACAAGCTTTAGCCAGGTTAAATTAATTTTGCTGTACAAACCATCCCTGTTACTAAAGTTGATGAAAAAACAAACAGGGTAATTTACCCTAAAATGAAAGAATTTAGAAAGAAAAATCTTAAACTAACATATGTAATACAGCAATATATTGCACTTTTACATTGCACTAAAAACAATAAATATATCATTCAATAAAATAACCATACTATTCATTAAACATTAAATATTCAGTGTCTCTACTTATCCTTACCAGAATTCAACATTTTTAATATATGCCGCCACTTAGCTTGACATCACAGATTGCCAAAACTAGATTTCCAACTATGAAGCAGCATCATTGACCAAATAATATAATTAATTTTTGATATTAAAGAATTAGTAAGATACCTATATTAAAAATCTCAAAAACAGCTAAAAAATGTAATATAATTATTTATCTAGATATTATATTTGAAAATTGGTAAAAATGTCTATTAAAAAGGAAAATTTCAATTTAAAAATCCTGGCGCCATCTATGGGAAAAATCTGAAACCAAAAAAACAATATCCAAATTTGAATAAAATTACACATTACAAGTAAAACTTGAAAAAACATAAACCTACCCTCAAAGAAATAAAAATATTCCATTATATGCCAATATGAATGTTCTATTCTAAATGAGCTAAATATTTCTTATCTATATAAACTCTTAAAAAATTGTTTGGCATTCCATAATCTATTGCAAAACAATAAAAAATTTTTATGTTCTTAATTCTATTATCATTGTCTGTTACTAAATTATTTTTTCTAATTATATAATTTTTCACTAAATTCTTGAAGACAGAAATGCTAAGATTACTATCCCAAAAAGGAAATTTATTAATTTGAAAATTAAATGCATTTCTTTTATCATAGATATGTTACTATTTTATTATCTATAATTTTTATATCTAGATCTAGAAATTCTGCAGCTAATTCATTGTCATTAGTTTTTATAAGTTTTAAATAATCAGGATAGAAGTCAATATGTGGCTTAAGGTCTATTTCTTTATTGAATAATATTAAATCATCCATATAATGGAATATTATACTATGGCTATAATTAGTAAAATCTTTCTCATAGTAGTGAAGGCAAATATTTGCGAAACTAATATATATATATTAAAAAAATAGGACGATTATTTAAACGGAAAACTTTTGGTATATCAGACGAGAATTAGAAGACATATTAATTCTTAATCAGATGTTGATTGAGAATTAATGATCAGAAAATATTGTTTAATCAAGAAATTTTATAATTTTTTTCATTCAAGTTAGAAATTCATATCAAAGTTGAATTTCAAATCAAAGTTGATGAAACTAATTTTAAAACTCAGACGAATACTAAAACGAAAAAATTTCGTTTCATCAGACGATAAAAAGAGACTAATAATCAAATGAAATAAAGAATCTATAATCAGAAGAAATTGTTGATTCAAAAAAATTTATCATTTGTTTAATTCAGTTTGGTCAAGAAATTCATATCAAAGTTGACAAAGTTAAAATCCGATGATCAGACGGAAGCGGAAAACTTTTGAGTATATCAGATGATAATTGTGAATTACTAATCTGAAAAAAAAATTTAACTCAAGAAATTTTATAAATTTTTTCATTTAAGCTGGCGAAAAAAATTCATAGCAAAGTTGATTTTAAATACTTCAAGGGATTGAACGTGAAAACTTCACCTTTCCTTCCGTGCTCCGAAAAGACTAATCTTTACAAAGATTCAATTGCATGTCAAAATAGGGTTAATAATAAAATAAAATAAAAAATAGGGTAAAAATAGTGTATTTGCATTTGTCTATTGTTGAGAATTGTTTGTTCCGCAGTGGAATAAATAATTACCGAAAAGAAAAAAAAGTGTTGAAATTTGCTTTTTCAAGAATATTCGGGAGAAAATAAATATTTTTATTTTTCAAAATCTGAACAATCTGAACCATAAGAAAATGCAGTGTGAATTTTTTTTACTAAAACAAGTATATTAAAGGTACTTACCTTGCCGGGCAAAGGAAATGAAGAGAGTATATATTATAACCAACATTTTTTGGGCGCTGCAATGAAAAATCTTCATGAACTTCCTCAAATTTTATCTGTAGTTATTTAATCATGCGTGATATCCATGTCACTATCACAAATCACAATCACTGAATTGATATCAACGCATGAATTCAATTCTGATTAAAAAGTTAACAACCATTCATAAATTATGAATTTAGATATCGTACATTTTTTATCACAAATTTAAATTTTAAGCACAAAATGCATTTCATTATCATCGCACCCTCTATTCATCATTCTTATCTATAGTTTTCGTCCAGTTTTACATAAACACCTTAGAGAGAAGCGAATACGCTATAAAATTCTAAATTCTTTTCTAAGTTAATACGAATTTAATGGATATTTCACATTAAATACACCATTTCTTAAAAATCTTATTAAAGAGCAATCAAAATATGAATATATTGAGAATATAATCATAAACTGACATCAAAACATTGTTATATTTTGAGATGAATATACGTTATAAATTTCAATCAGATTGTTTTGGCAAAAAATGAGTAAATTTTAAATTTGTGTACGCTGATACAATTGCTTTTTTTTAAAAAAAAGAGTTTATCGACGTGAGTTCTTAAAATCTTGCATTCCCTGCTTTCAGAATATTCATTAATAATTTCTTGTGTTTGATTATCAAACAAAAATATGAATATATCTTTTTTTTCGCACAGAGCCTTTAAAAATGCTTTTTGAAAAGCACTCTATCCATTGGCCAAATACACATTAAGCAATGTAAGATCCTAAACATAATAACATCCGCAACAATTCCAATCCCGACTTCGTTATCCAGCAGAAGTTCAAAAACTTTGAAGCAGAGAACGGACACTCTCGATGCCGTTTGTTCTGTGACTGCGGAATAAACGTCCGGCTCCTTCGTAGTTAGGATCCGGAATGCCGGATTGAGGGAAAGAGTAGGTGAAGTACAGAGCTGTGAACTGTAGTAGCGCTGCTGTAGTCCGGCTAAAGTGGAGCCGTCGAATCATATAAAAGCACGGAAATCTCAGTAGCTTTAGTTAGGTAGCAGTTAGAATTTTTCTTATCCAGGTAGTTCTTGGAAACATTTTACCTAGCAGAGATAAATGTTTCAAGCTTTCAGATTACTAAGAACAGCATTGAACGATTATATAAACCTAAGAAATCAAATCTAACGACAATTATTTTCCTTCCTCTAATATTTTTCAATTGTATTGAACTTTCTGAATTTTTTTTATTTTTGAGCAACTGAAAGGATTTCTTTTAATTCACTCTATCTTAAACTGTAGCAAAAAATTTCATCAAATGCATTCGCGATTTTTTTAATCATACGTTAGTAAGTAAAATTTAAAAATGCTTTAACCTTAAAAATGTGTATAATATCTATTATTACATTAGTTACCAGATTTAATGTCTATTATGTACATTACAGCTCCACCCGAAATAACAGTCTTTTTTAATGAGAAAATAATTGAAATTGTATAAGTTTTTAAAGAAAGCTTTAGTTAGGTAACAGTTTGAATTTTTTTATGCAGGCAGTTAGTTCTTGGTAAGATAATAGAAACATTTTACTTAATAGACAGATAATTGCTTCCAGTTTTCAAATTTACAAGAACAAAATTATATGATCTTAGAAACTTAAAGGATTTAACCTAACGATAGTTGCTTTCCTTCCTATAATATTAAAATCGAACTGCGTTTTTAATTCTTTTTTTCGATAAAGTCAGCGACTGACTAAAACTAACCGAGTTATGAAGTTTTGAGCATCACTGTTTTATATGATCTTAGACCATTTCAATGGCAAACTCGAAGAAGATCCTCCAATCAGCGTGCAACGTTTGCAAGACACCGCGTTGATTGCTTTAAAATTATGAAATTCAAAGCTCCGTAACTAGGTCAATTTTAGACAAAGAAGAATGAAAATGTTTCTTTAAAAAACGTTGGTGTCAAACATATTTTACTAAATACGACTGGGACACTAATTGGACCGGGGGGAATTGTACGAAAATTGAGATTTCGTACTTTTCTCAGCAGCAAATTAATGTACTAAAAATATAATTCTTTAGGTCATTTTATTATTTATGCGGACAAATCATACGAGAGGCGGATTCGGCTTTTTTTCTGTTTTTTTATGTTCAGTACAGAAGCAGCTAATTCGAATTTATACGTATGTATAATTTCTTAAATATTATCCATAGATAAAGTATTTTAAAGATTACAGTGATAAGAATTAAATACAAAAACGTTAGGTACATTCAATTTAAAAGCTAACCTGAAACAACAACAAATAATTAGGCAACACGAGAGCTAGAATATACAATATTTTAGTAGAATGTTAAATATCGTCGCTTCACAAGCAACGCCACCTATCTCAATTTTTTGAAATTTCAAAGAGGAAGAAAATGATCAATTTTTCGCAACGATATAAACACGAAACTGCATGTTCCTACTAGGTATGAAAAAAATGAAGAAATATTCATAATTGGTTGCGAAAAACTGATTTTTTTTTCTTTCTCTTGGAAATTTCAAAAACTTGAGATAGGTGTTGTTGTTTTTTAATCGACGATATATATGGATTACTAGCTGATATACCTGAAGTTGCGTGGCACCTGCGTTGCAAGGGCTATCTCGAATAATGCGCCATTCTCTGGCGGAGAGGAGAAATGAGGGCACGTGCCCAATATTCTCTCCTAAATAAATAAAGAGAAAAGAGCGATTCAAGCATTCCATCCTCGAAAACGAGTCGAAATCGACTTATTTTTAAAAAATCGCAAAAAATACAAAAAATTGTTATTTTGTAAAAAAAAAAAATATTTATACTGTGTCCTGGCGAAATGAATTGTCTATCCAATTCCGGAATTATTTCTTGTCTGACCTAAGTACGGAGGGAAGGAAATAACCCGGCGCTGCTCGGGTTCCATATTTTTTAATATGCCCGCTTCCAGTTTATTTTTGTACAAAAATATATTGTCTTTTTTTTCTAGAAATATTTCCTTTGAATCCTATATTTTTGAATTAAAACTTTCAAATCAAGATTCTTTATTACCTTAAAGTTACCTTTATTACTTAAAACTGTATATGGATGAAAACACGAGAGGATTGGAGAAAGAAATTTTATTTAAGGATTGGAGAAAGAAATTTTATTTAAAACTTTTAAGCAATTAATCGTAACTACGTATTAATACAACTCTAAAATGAACACTATAATCATTCATTTTGTCGTTTTTAATTAAAATCTTTTTAACTAATTGTAATTTCGGAATTTAAATGGTCAGAACGGATTTCTTGGATTTTCCCCATCTTTTGGTACTTTCGGCGCGCTTCTGCAAAGCTCGGCGTTGCACGGAATATCTCGAATAATGCGCCATTCCCTGGCGGAGAGAAGAGGTGAGGTCACGTGACACTTGCCTAAAATTTTCTCCTAAATAAATAAGGAGAAAAGAGCGTTTCAAACATTCCGTCCGTGAAAACGCGTCGAAAAAGGCCATTTAAAAAATTATACAGTTATTTTGTAAAAAACTAAATCGTGTCGTGGCGAAATGAATGGTCAATCCGATTCCGGAATTTTTCTCTCTAACTTTAGTATGGAGGGAAGGAGGTAAGTCTGCGTTGCTCGGGATCCATATTTATTCTTATGCTCGCCTCCAGTTTATATACGCATGAAGCGAGATGCACTCTCAAAGCAAAATCTCACGGGAAAACAACATTTTTAGTAAAAACCCTTACTTGAGCGATTTCAATTTTCCTGTTTCTTTGTATCAATTACTAAAACCCGCACACAACACCATCCACATTGCATTGTTGAGGGATCCATATTGCATTGTTGATGCTTTCAACAATGAAACACGCAATTAAATATTGGTTTAAACAATGAAAACGGTTTGAGTTGGGCTGCAACAATGAAAAGTATTGTTGTAAATTAGTTTTTAATTAATATCTTTTTCTAATTAAAATTTCGGAATTTAAATGGTCAAAATGGATTCCTTGGATTATTCCCCATCTTTCGGTACTTTCCGCGCGCTTCTCCGCTCGGCGGTTCGTGAGAATATAGCCATACATACAGTCGAATTTTAATAATGTAGATGATATCGTGATTTCCTGCATATATTATTGATTATATTCTTCATTGTTTTGGAATTGCGCAAAGACATGTGCGTCCTACATGTGTGTAGGTTTCACAACAATATAAAGTTTTGGGAAATATCATGATTATTATGACTGAAACCATGGAAAATATCAAACTGAATTTCTGAAATTTAAGCGAAGAATTTTAATCCTCTAAAAGTTGGATACAGCTGATAATTTTACCTCAAATACATCTGCAGCATTAGTTAAAAGGGGTCTGTTATAAAAAAAACTCAACCCTCGATTTTCTGGTATAACAGCTCTCGGCAGCAGCACTTCTGAACGCAGGAGAATGTGGCCCGGTGGATCTCCCACCGGTTCGTCTCCAAAGAAGCGAAGTTCTATTCGGAAGGTATATCCACACCTCACCCGAGAGGCGGGAAAAATGGCCATTATTTTCAACAAAGCACTGCTTTTGCTCCTTTTCCATTTCACGCGTTTCCTTTTCATCCGACATAAGCATTTTTAACCAGTACACCTTGTAACTTATATGAATACAAGCACAATAAAAAACTCATAGTTTACGAAGATGTATTTTAAGTCGACTCACTTTGCTAAGAATAATTAATTTTATATTGCATGCAAAGTTATGTTCCTTACAAAAGAAAAAAAACTGGATGAGCTGTCGAGCACAAAAATTAAGAAGCAAGAATGCCTGTATTTCCATGATCAGCTTTAAAAATAAAATGAAATAAAAGTTTCAGCGTGAATAAACATTTTTCTGAATTAATTGCGTTCCTGTCACTTGTTTACGAAAAATCCCGATTGTACATTTTATAGGTTTTCATAGAATCTATTAAGCTGCGCATGCCATCAGGCTTCTAAATTAAGAGCGGTAAATCATTGCAGCTGTTTTCTTTCTACGTGACTAAATCTGCAATACACATCACTTTGCGTAAGATCAGATTTTTTTCTACTATTCTAATCAGGCCATGTTTCTAATCAAGGGAAATAAATTTTCTTAACATGTTTTCCGACGTTTATTTTCGAAACAGAAGATTTTGAAGAAAATCCCAACCTTTCTTGTTTGCTTTTACCATTTGAAAGCATGAAAAGGATCACGAAACGACTGATTTTAGTTGAGAAAAAGATCAATGAATTGTTCAATGAAATTCAAAAAAAAAGCCGGAGAAAAATAAAATTTAACTTTTTCATTAATTCGTTCCATTTCAATATATTTTCAATAAATGCTTGTTTATTTGGGGATATTATAGATAATTGAAGATATGAAAATTGAGATTCTGTAGTTCGATTTTTCTGAAAAAAGGTTGAATAAAGTTTACATTTAAGGAAGGAGTAACGTGCATCCCTTTCTTAGAGATTCTGATACGAGGCAGTTATATTTAGCATAAACCGCTTCTCGGATATTTTAGGAGAGGAATAAAGAGGGGAATGCACTTTCAGATATTTTGGCATACCTTAAATGGCAGCGAATCTAACCCAACCAGCTCAAGTGTTCTCCCCTCGACTCTCACGTCTATTTACACAAAATGGCGAGTTTTGTGAGAGAGGAGAAAGAGATATCAAAGACCCCGAACCGTTATTCTAGGAATAATGGTTAGAGCAATTGTGAGGAAAATTTTACTTTCATTCTCCGAACAGTTAACAAGTTAATCGGCGCAATAAAAAAAAGTGTTCTGATCTGCTGGTTCACAGGAAATGACTGACTCATTATACATGCACGATCATGAAAACATTGACATAATTATTTTTTGACAAAAACTGTTATAAATAATGTCTACGAACATAATCAAGCGAACGAGCCAAGCCTGTCTCACTAAGCCTCCTAGATCAAAACCGACGGCTTCCGTGTAGGCCCACCAGCTTATTTTGCTTGGTGGGTCAAGCTTTACTTGTCATTTATTTATTTGGCGAGTGTGAATTGTCGCTGAGCTACGGATGAAAAAGCAAAAGATTTCACGTGAAACATGCGTAATTCATACGGCCCGAACGAATGCATTGGCCGTGAGACGCACTCGCTTCACGCGGCGATTAACGCGTTTATTTCAATCTGCTACATCATGCAGGTCGGGTTATTGGGCATCTGTCATTTTATGCAGGTGCATAAGAATTTTCAGTTTTGTAGATTAATTGTGTATAAGACAAATAAATTCTACCCTATGTTGTGTTCTTAGAGATTTCGCGAATTTTAGAAACTGTTTATTTAAAAGGCATATAAAATCATTTGAATTCTTCTAAAGCGTCTACATTTCTTGTTATGTTCCCAAGCGCTTTCTGCGAATATTTGAATGCGAAATGAACGAAATACAATGCTTTCTCGTAATTTCGTTCTCTCATCCAGGGGGAAAAAGAGTTTGACACATTTTTAAATAGCATTTACTAATTTTATTCTCATTTTTGCATTTTCATTCAAACAATTTTTTTTTCGTTGCTGCATTATTCGATATACTTCTTTCTAAAATGAAACTCATTATTTGGCATACTTCTTTTTAAAGAGCATTTCATTAATCAATAAACATTATTTTAAATATTTTCTTTACGATAGTCTCAATCGCGTTTATCTCCCTAAACTCCTTTGCTTCATTGAATGTTAATCCTTTAACGCCCAGCGTTCTCATTTGAGAACGGTTGCATTTTCATTTCCTTGGTCAGACTGTTCGTATTCCGTTGTTCCTTTCTCGTATACGAAGTACACAAAGAGAAAATATTGTAATCGTCAAAAAATTCCAACTCGAGATTTTGATGCATCTCCACGTTTTAGACTTCCCCGAGTACGAAAAACACAATTTTGGAATTATGTCTGTCTGTGAACACGATAACTCGAAAACTATTAGAGATACGGGGATGAAATTTGGTATGTGGTCTTCACACATAATTTGAAGATTTTTTTTTATCAAATTTGGGCCAAAATCCGTCTAAGGGTAGTCTGTCTGTCTGTATATCCGTGGTCATGTGAACACTATAACTCAAAAACTTGAATAGCTAGATGGATAAAATTTGGTACACAGTTTTATCATCATAAATATAGATCCGTATCAAAGTTTGGACAAAATCCGTCGAAGGGTTGATGGCCTGTCAGAATGTATAATCGCATACTTGTAAAAATTATATCTCCTAAACCCTTTGGCTTAGAAAAATAAAAATTGGTATGACGGTTGCTAACATTATTTATAGATCTGTGCCCAAATTTCGTTCAAATTGCATATTCAATTCGTTTAATCCGATTCTCCATAGCATGCGTACTGGTAGCAATCTCTGTGCAAGCGGAAGCTATGGAGAGAATTACGTCACTTCGTCCTTGAGCCGGCAAGAGTGGAACTAGCAGTGCTCTTTGAATTTGATTCTTTACCTAAATATTTTACAAACACTATAATCTACAATGAAAAACCTTTTGATAGTCATTGGATTCTGGGTTACAGTAGGTTCGAATTTTTTTATCCACGCGGGGGGAGGGGAAACAGCAGCTTTTGGGGGAAGTACACGAGAAAGTTTAGGGGAGACCACTCCCGCTGGTTTCTGCTTTGTCTAACGATTCAATATGTCGTCGCTTAAGCACCAACACCGCCAATCTCAATTTTGTGAAATTTCAGAGAGGAAGAAAAAACTGAATTTTTCGCAACCAATAACACATATTTCTAAATTTTTTTCACATCTAGTAGGAACATGTGGTCTCATGTTTATATCAGATGTTAAAAAATTCAAAAATATTTGTGATTGGTTACGAAAAATTCAGTTTTTTCTTCCTCTCTGAAATTTCTCAAAATTGAGATTGGCGGTGTTGGTGCTTAAGCGACGATGTAATCCCGATCTCCCAAACAATTTTCGACTGGCATATGCCACCAGTTAGCCAAATTTCTTTTTGTCAAAGTGTCGCCATTTTTATTTTTTAATTTGTTTTCTTCTTTCCTTTGATATAATTTCGAAGTAATGCGAGGGATTAACAATTATTTTTGATATTTTACTATATTTTAAAAATTGTTTCGAAAACTCATCTATATAAAGTTTTAAATGATTAAGTTTCATAATTATTTCTAAAAATTAAATCGGAATTTAATTTTACTTCACAGTTATCTCAAGCTCGGTTTTTCTAAGAGTTTTAGAGAAATTTAAAAAAATTAATTTGGGTTTTTACGGGTTAATGCCAACACTGAAAATCTCTTTTCTGCTATTTTCAATGAAATACCAAAAACATTCTTCAAACAACAAATCAGGGACGAAACAGAATACGCATCCAACAAACTAATCCCAGAAATACTTTGGCTTTTATTATACGTATCCTAATGGCGGTGCGCCACGTGTCGCGAGAGTCAAACCAATAAAATGTTTTCAGACTTGTACTAAATCCTAATATCGAAAAGCCTCTTCAGTTCAGGAACTGCTATAAAGGTGTCGCAGGCGGCAACATATGGCGGTGGACGCAGCCGCTACGTGGGTTCATAAATTCTTTGGCGGAAGTTTTACTATAGATATATGTGTGTGTGGTAGGAATTTAATAGCATGGTCAGAGGTGACATTTTTGGGATGATTCAGGCTTTGAAAGCCAAAGTGAACTAATGCGCAAGTTGGACTAAACTAAGAATGTCATATCTAATGTCTAAGGATGTCATATCTTATATATGTTGTTAGTGAACCATTTGACAAAGTTTGATATCCTAGTATAAGGCAGGTAAACTCCTTTGAGGTAATCTGGTTATGAAGGGAGTATATCAGTTAAAAAAAATCGTGTATTGGTCTACTGTTGTTTTTAACGTTTCGCTTGTGGTTTCTCTTCATGCATATATTCGCTTACAGACAAAGGTTTCAGGTATTTCAGTCGTGTAAATTAGTGCTGATTAAATTAAGAGTTTTAACCCCTTCCAGCTCAAATTATTATTTGTTAGGAAAAAAAAATGAAAAAGTTAGTTTAGTTTAGAATATCAACGTTCCGCTTTGAAGCAAAACGAGGGATATTTTGAGGCGAACATCGTAATTTTGAACCGCCGTCAGATGACGAAGAAGACACTTGACCTGACACTCCTCTTCCGATGCTTCTGCACCAGAGAGAGCTTCAGAGGACGTTTGACCCTCTACGTATGACTTAACGTGCCACAGATCTACATACACAACGGTTGGTTGGTGTGGTTTTAATGGCACAAGGGCCAATTTGGCCATACTGCGCCAAACGTTCGTTGTTTTCAAGTCGCATAAAAATCACATACACAACGGATATTTAGTGGAATCGGGTGTCGAACCTGGAACCCCTCCCAGCTCCGTAGACGAAACCCTGGCACTAGGCCGCCTTGACCCTTAAAAATACTTCATTGACAATTATTCATTTGTTCCAGAATAATTAGTTAAAGGCGTTCAGATTTAATAATTAAAATTACTCATACATCATTCATTTGCATCCGGATTATGCCGCTAACAAGGCCACATTCTATTCCAAATTCCTATTCCAAATAAAAAGTAGAAATGGAGAAATAAGGATTACTTCGGTGATGCAGGCGAAAAAGAAAAGAAAGCGTTAAATCTGTAAAGAAATCTGAAACACAGATAAGTTAACTTTGTTTTCTAGTTTCAAAAGTATCGGAAAATCTTTTATCAAAATGCCAAAAATTAAATTAAGCCGTTGAAAACTAAAGTGAGCTACCCACAATGTTTTCTAAATTGAGCTAGGGATCTTATTGAAATGGAAAATGTGGAAATAGTGTTCCACATTTGCAACTTTATACAGAATTTTTTAAGTAATTTCAGTACTTATTCCGGGTAATTCAAAATTCCTTGTAGACTCTAAGAAAATGATAAATAGAAAAAAATGCATTTTTCCAATGTTATAAGGAAAAAATAGTTTTCCTAATATTTTTAACATGGTTTTTATTTATCAAAACCTACACGTAACTTCAGTTTAGTATTTATTGTAAGAAAGTTTTCTTACTGTCACAAAAGAAGCAAATATTTAGAATTTATTTTTAGTTTTTTTTTTATTTCGCTGCATTTTCTTACATCATTTATATTTTTAAATTTATTTGTTTAGTAAATACACACTACAGAATAAATTCCAATTACAGAGTGCATGATACAGAAACAAACACTAAAATAGCCACAAAACACAGATTAATAAAAACAATAGATAGACACAGAAATCATTAAAAAATACAACACAAATTTAAAAAGCACACAAAATAAAAACACCCCAAGAACATGAAAGCCAGAAACATTTATAAAAAGCACACAAAATAAAAACACTCCAAGAACATAAAAGCCAGAAACATTTAAAAATTTTCTAAAATTTATAAATAGAAAAATTACGTATGTAATTAAACCATGTAATTACATTTACAAATAAACAACTCTTCCTCAGACTTCTAGTCGGAACAGCATAAGTGATACGGCTCAATATGTCACTGCAGTCAATGACATCATTAATTATTTTATGATAAAATAAAAGACATGAAAGATCACGTCGGACCCTCATAACTGTGAATGCCGAAAATGTTACATAAATGAGATGAGGATAAGTCTTGTGGATAATAGATATTTCTTCGGTAAAATAAGTAACGCAAAAACCTAGTTTGCACCTTTTCAATAATTTTAATTTTATTTTTTTTGTAAAGGTCCCAGACAAGACAACAATACTCAAGCGGACAATAGTGAAAAATAAAACCTTCAAAGCAAGTTCACCGGAGAAATGTCTGGTATTACGTTCGATAAATCTAAGTATAGTGTAGGCCTTAGAGACACTGTTGTCAATATGTTGGTTAAAATCGAATCTAGTGTCAAAAATAACACCGAGGTCAGTAACTGACTCGGATCGGCGTAGTAAAATACCATTGATTTGGTAAGAGTAAAAAATAGGCTATGATTTGCTAGTATAGCTAAGGATGCTACACTTTTAAACATTAAGGAGTAATTTATTTACGATGTACCACTGATATAAGTTATCAAGGTCGTCCTGTAAAAGAGCAGCATCAACACTGGATCGTATTTATGTGAAAAATTTCAGATCGTCGGCAAACAAGAGACACCCAGAAAAACCCAATTCATCACAAAAGTAATTTATAAACAAAATAAAAAGCAAAGGACCAAGATTTGAACCCTGAGGAACTCCAGATGTGTTTAAAAATGCATTAGAAACAACATTATTAAAATGAAAATAAAGAGTCCGATTACTCAAATACGAGAAACGCCAATGAGCGAGATTGACATGAAAACCGATAGTTCTCAATTTCTTCATAAGAATATCAAAGTCGATTGAATCGGAGGCCTTTGAGAAATCAGCGTAAATAACATCTGGTTGATAATTGTCTTCAAAGGCAGAAATAATTTTGTCAGTTAAGCACAACAAATTAGTTGAAATAGAACGTTTAGTCATGAATCCATGTTGAGCAGAACAAATTACATTTTTAACCTGGGGGATAAGCTTTTTATGTATTATAAAGGTCAAAATTCTTTGACATAGGACTCAGAGTTACAATCGGTCGATAATTTTTGCATTATTCAGCATTACCTTTTATAAATACCGGGACGATTTTAGTCAACTTCCAGGCATGGGGAAATGTATTTGTTTTCAAAGAAAGATTAAACAACGCAAGAAGGAGATAGACCAGAAACTCAGCACAGCCCTTAATAATGAAAGAAGGGATATTATCAATACCAATAGTTGAAGTATATTTCAACTCCTTAACAGCCATAACCACATCGTCATAGGCGATAGTGTCAGTCACAACGAAATCGCCGACGCCGTTGAACTCGACGGCAACATTACTGTCATATTGCGTACTAGGCTTAAATACCGAACAAAAGTAATCAGCATAAGGATCAACTATATCAATGTCGTTGATAAAAAAAAATATCGTTATAGTATAATTTGCCAGGCAAATGGTTATTATTTATTTCCTTTTTAAAATGTGACCAAAACTTCTTTGGTTCTGAAATTAACCCTTTTGGTACTACTGCCGCCCATTGGCGGTATCCACAAAACGCTCTCTGGGTACTACCGCCGCCCATTGGCGGCATTCATGGAAAGTTACGTGGGTATAATTACTCTCTATAGTACGCATTACTTTACTATTCTGTGTTTAAAATTCCCGGCTGCTCTAATCGTTCCATTACATAATTAGTAACAGTCAACAGGGTGCCTTAATTATATATGTTCTATAATATATAGATAAGCTACGGAAAACAAATTCGTATGTTTGCTTATATCGTATATTTTTTAATGTTTTACTTTCAATTTGAATTTAGTTCCCTTCAGGATGAGCGCGAAACGTTTGAAAGGAGAACAATGGATAAAGGAAATAATTGATTTAGAAAGTGACTGCGATGAAGAAAATGAGTATAATTTAGCATTTTGCAAAAAGGAGGAAAAACAATCCAGCACGTATACTTCGCACCTCGGAATCTGAAGAAACAGAGGAACCTGAAATACGAATTGATACTCCTTCTGTCATCAAATGGACTTCTAAGAAGCATAGTAAGAAAAATTCACGATTTTACGCCACAACATTCGAGAATAGTAGGAAACAATTCAAATCATTCGTCGAGAATTTTAGATTACTTCCGACTTGCTTTTTTCTGAAGATTTAGTTAAATTCATTGTGGAAAAAACAAACAACTACTGGTGTTGACAGCGGGATCACTTGGAGTTTTCAGAAGGGTCGGAATTGTACGAATTATATTGTTTAATTGCTGCGTCGTTATTAAGGAATGCCGCAAAACACGTTTTCGCGGCTTATGCTGCCGTACAGTGCAACCACTCCTGTGGAAAATTTCCTCGTACCACCAATGTGTAACCGCGGCCAGCTCCTCCGTACCGAAAGGGTTAAATCACTCTCAACGAGATGTAAATAACTGCCACAATTCCTTCTGATACCATTCTTAACAACAGTGCATAAAGACCTAAATTCATTGATAAAAACCGGATTTCTATGTTTTAAAAGTAAGCCACGAACCATTTCCTTCCTTCTCAACAATCTCCTCGTTTCAACCGAATATCAGAAAGGAAATTTCTTAGTAATAGCTCTTTTTAAAGGAATAGTTCGGGCAAATACCTCATCTAAACAATTATAAAAATTATAAACTGCATCATTTAGGTCACCAAGAAGTAATAAATTCCAATCGATCTCGCGGATCGAGTACCATAATGATAGAAAGTCGGCTCTTTTAAAATCATATTTTAAAACATGGTCAGTATTCTTATTGGCACGTGCAGGTACAAATTGCTTAAAAACAGAGACTGAAGGATGATGACAATCCTCAAGAACCAACTCACTGTGTCTAATTCCAACATCACATGAGATAAGATATTCGTCGTTACAATTTAGAATCTTATTTATCTGAACAACTTATGATTCAACACAGACAATAAGAATCATTATTGTTAGTAGAAGTTAAAATCACAAAAGATAAACATATTCTCAAAAGAGCCAAAACGATCAAAACAATAAAACTTAGTATACCTGGTCAATATCAGAAGCAGGTGGTAGATACAAAACATATAAAAGCAAGCAACTTCTTTCCAAATTTCAATTTGACTGAGATCCAAATACACTCACGATCAATCAGAGGAACCTGAATTTGGGACGCATATATATTTTTCTTGATAGCAACCATTACACCACCGCCACGTTTACAAGAACTGGTGGAAGAATCACGATCTTTGCGAAAAACGAGGTATCAATCATCAAAAAAGATCAGATGAGTCAATTTGCTCACATAGCCAAGTCTCAGTCAAACAAATAACATCAAAGTCTTCAGAAGCAACGGAACTAAAAAAAAATCAACAGTTTTAGTACGAAGACCACGGACATTCCGATAAAAAACAGAGAGTCAATTGCTGATTCCGGCATGAGTATTAGTGAAGCCAGGGTCAGAAGGAAGATTGGTATTGTCTAGATAAATCTGAACTTCTTTCAAACTCCCAAAGAATTCGGTAACCAGACAACCCTCACGCCAAATCAATGCATCAAATAGGAGATGAAAAACGCTCTCGAAAACCTCACCATGAAAAGAAGCCATACGACTGGAATTTAATCGTAATTCTACGGCACAAAAGATGATTGAGTTTTAAAGGATCCAAAAACTGACAAACCTCGTAAACAGTAGTATCAGGACTAAGTCTTAATAGGAAAATCGCTTTTCTTCTGGGTAACTTACCCACACTTTTCAATGACGATATCTCCCTGGCGCCATTTATCACCAACTTTGAGTCGGATTTGACTCCCTTTACAGCACTGCAGATATTCCGTACCGCAGAAACATATGTTTTAACCTCAGGTTTCAAATTTACTTTCACAAGCTCTTCATGCAAGTTAGGTTCTTGAAACTCGGGCCGTCTGGCCATACCTTCAGGGGCGATCTGTTAAGAAATGTGGTCAACTTGAGTATTAATGTCAATACGGAAGGATGAGAACTCACGCTTAAGGCCAATAAACATCTCCATAATGTTGTTTGGCTCATCAGCACCATTTTCCTGGACGGAAGTCATCTTGGACACTGCATCCACATACAACATTAAAATATCAGCTTTTAAATCATTAAAAGCATCCCTTTGCTTCTTACTGGCAGCTTTTTTCCCAGTTATATTACTAAAAATCCTATACAATTTTTCCAATTTATCAGCAAAAATCCTAACTTTCGCCTCACCGTCCAAAACATCGGAGCTCATGATGTCTTAGTATCGACGTACGAAAAAGTACCAATTATAGTTTTCTCTCATTTTTTGGTGTAAAGAATGAAATCAAAAATTAAATGAATGCAACACACATTAAAAAATGTTTATGTATATAATTATTTGGTTTTTAAATTTTCCATTTAAATAAAAATTAAACTGAATAAACATTCCTTTTCCTACTATTGACTAAATCGTTGATATATTCGGTTGTATTCTGATAAAAGATTATCATGATGTTTGATTAAAGAAATGATGGATTTGATTAATGAAAATATGTTTTAGTATAGATTTTGTAATACTAAACAAAATAAATGCATGCTGATTAAAAACCAAAAGTCCTGTTCAGAAATCTTTCCCTCAGAAAGGAAATTAATCAACTAATTAATTCATTTAAAAATTCTAAATAACCGCTTTCAATTTATATTTTTCAGAAAAATTGTTTCTTTATTAGTGAGAATTTGTTTGAAGTTTTACTTTTTTTAGTTCGTGGTTTTATTACAAATACTTTCTGTTATTCCCCGCGTTGCTCGGGATTAAAATCATTTCATGTCTAATATTTTTAATGTAAAAGCTACTTTTCTATAGAAAATTGTGATACACAAAATTCTTTTATCGTCTGAAACGTTTCTTTAATAAAATGAGAATATCACTTCAACCAGGCGATTTTTAAAAACTATCGTAGCTAAATTTTTCCATAAATTATTAATATTTGTTGCATAGGTACTTCAAATTTTGTTCACAAATCTTGAAGTATGACAAAGGATTTAATAAATATTTTGTGACAATTAACTTAATACTTGATTTTTCAGTAATAAAAAGCGTTCAAATAAACCAGATCAAATATTGTCTTCAGTGTGGTGCACATCCGGGTCACAATTTTAGTGTGGTGAATGTGGTAATGAATAATAAGATTATAAAAATATATATTTATTTACATTCAACATACCAACACTAAATTAGACAATGCAATAAGACGGTAATCACTGAATCGTTGTTCAATAAGAATGTTTTTATTGCATTCGTTAGAAATGGAATCCTTGGGTGACAAAGGAAATGTTAGAATACATTCTTACTATTTAATGAAGCATAGTAAGACTATTCTTACAGCCAATAAGATGCAAGGAACTAGAACAGCTGATATTCTGATTCTTACTCTACATGTCCTTGATATGTATCGTCTAGTTTTAAACTTTTATTTTAATGTTCTTCTAGAACTCTGTTAATGTGTTCTAGCAATAGCTCTTCATATGTATTATAGTTCTAAGACAATAAAAGAAACATTGTTACAAATAGTGAATTTTTTACACATCTTAATTTTTGAAAAATTATCAAAGTGGGAGCAAGAAATTGAGCGGAAATGAAATTTGTGTCACTGAAAAGCTAATTTTTTAAACTTTAATATGTTATCAAAATAGTTTTTTTGAGATATTTCCAAAAAAATTTCGCGAAAAACGAAAAAAAAAAAAAATTCATTAAAATCTTGTTTCATTTCTAATTGACTAAAATGTTAATGAACTTTTGTACTTTTGGAAGTTGTCAGTGATCTTTCTCTTCTTATATAGATACTATTTTTGAAAATAAACAGAAATATCAGAAAATGAAGGTAGATTTGTCCAAAGTCTTACCACTGACTAGAAACGCAGTATAAATATCTAGAAATTTATATTATTTCAGTATCTATAAATTTGCTTTATTTCAAAATCGTTTGCATTCATTCAATTATTTTTTAAATAAATTTTCAAAAATTAATAAAAAATGTAAGGGAACATTTCACGGATATGAAATCGATATCAATGAAAAGGTAAAAGTTTGAACTTTAAGACGGTATAAAAATATTTCTTGTAGAATAATTTGCTCCGAAGTTACTGCGGAAAAACGGCTTCAGCTCATTTCTAATTAATTGACTGTTTAATTAACTTTTCCACTTGGAAAAGTGGACAGGCATCTTTCTGCTGCCTTAAATGTTAAGTGTGAGAATTGTGGTTGAAATCTGGTTCAGGAGGAGATGTGTTGCTTTTATTTATATTAAGATAGGTAGCTTTAACAAGCGATTTAAGTAAAGAATATTATTTATACCGATAATATTTTTAGAAATTTGTTTTTTTACATTTTCATTTCGAAACTAGCAATAGCTTTAGAGTTATCTTATCTTGTTTTGTAGTTGCAAATTAATGAAACATTTATTTTGTTAATATGTAATTTAAAATTTGAAAATTCATCGTTTGTATAAATTCAATCTTTACGAAATGTATACTTTATATGATCCTATTGAAATTATCTCTTAAACAAAATGTTTGATTTTTTATTGTAAGCTAAATCTTGTAATTAAAAAATAATAGTTTCATACATATGATTACCATTCTTTTATATAATGTTGGAATAGCTTCATGCTATATTTTCATATAATGGTAAAGCCTCAGCTTCTATTCCGGAGGGTCCCAGGCTCGAAACCCGATTCTGTTGATGATCCGTTATATAATCAGGAGTTGAATTTACATGACGAGCGCCCTGCAAATTTCCTGCAACATTTTTTTTTCTCTCCGGATAGCTCGTATTTTGCAGGAACTAGAATATTAAAAATTAAATTCGTAATTTGGAAATTAAAGAAATCTGATTGACATATATGATATTTATGAAAACTGTTAAAAGTCCCCGACGTATTCAAAAATTTAATTTTAAGCACCGTTCAATAAAATAATTCAGAAAACCCATCCAATAGAGCGGAAATACTTCGAAAACTAATAGATTTTTACTTTAGTTTTCAATTTCCTGAATTTTTCCAGCTGCTTCAATTATTTTCTTTCGCTCTCAATCCTAAATTAAATTGGCATCTCTAATAAATTTTCATCCGATGAAACTCGAAAACAGTTTGCGAGGACGCCCACCTTTTTTAGTCAGCTTCATTATAATCCAATTGAGTTTGAAGAAAAACAGAAAAATGGCGGCTTAATTTAAATGAAGGCATACAAGAATAGATGGAGTAAAAATAAAGCAAGGCGAAGACGCAATTTAAATGAACAAAGTTTCGTGAAAGACGTCGAAAAATCTAATTAACCATAATCCCCTTCTGCCATCGAGGTATCGGATTCGAGTGACACAGCGGATTACTTTCTAATCCCGAATTTCAAAAATTAAAAGCGATGTCGGCGCAATAACATGACGGATGAATGGATGGCAGGTATCAACTGAGAGAATGAAAATGTTTATTCTGAAAGCTTTATATCTTGTAAACTGTTCTGTTGTGTATTCAAATGTTTGTGCTAGTTGTGAAACGTGAATTCATTTGTGAGAAAATATCATAATTAAAACATATTGTGGGAGTGATCCCCTTTCAATTTTCTGACATACTTTTACATCTTTGGATAGAAGGAATTCTATTAACTCCTACAGTCGACAGTATTTCTACAGTCGTATACTAGCGAGAAAGCAGAAAAAAATCTAAGAAAGATGCATCTCTCTCGTAAGGAAAAGGCTGATAATCATTTGGTTTAGTTTAGTTATATTAACGTCTCGTTTTGAAGCAACACGAGGCTATTTTGGGACGGACCTCGTAATTTTGAGCCGCGGTCGGATGACGACACCTGAGCTGGCACCCCCTCTCCAAATTTCCACGCCTCACCAACGGGAGGACGTTTGGCCACTGCGTATGATTTAGCGTGCAGCGGGTCCCATACACAGCGGATCTTCGGTGGAATCCGGTTTCTAGCCTGGAGCCCTCGGGTCCCAGGGCCGGGGCCCTACCACTACCCCGATAATTATTTGGAGTTGTAAATCTACCTTAAAATTTATCCGAAATCCATTTGGCAACTTGGGCATAAAAATGCTTCTGTTTTGAGAACGGCAGAGGGATGAAAGAAGATTCTTGTGGGTTGTTGGTTGGTTTATAGCCTACGTTCCGATTTAGATTAATAGTGGTTTAAGTCATGTGTCATGTTTAGACAAATTAATTTGCGCATTTATTTCTGATGGAAAACAAACGTTCTGTCGTATCAGAATACTTTGAGTTTTTTTTATCTGTTTCAATCAAAATAAAAACAATATCGCAAGAAAATAAATAATTTGTAGAAATTTTAAATTGATCATAAGATTTCATTGCGCAGCATTTCTAACACACCTAGCTCTTGTTAGAAATAAAAAGACTCATATTGAATGACGGTTGATGAAATTTTTATTTAAAAAAAATTTAACCGGTGAAAAATTGGACTCACTAAATATAAATAAAAAATTGCTGCAAAAATTCGCTTTAATATGTAATAAATTTGAAAAAAAGTTGAATAGTGGCGAAGAATTTCAGGTAACTTCATTTAATGGCAACATTGCTTAATTTGCTATGCTTTGAAAGTAAATGGAAACTATGCATAAGAATAGTATTTTTATTCAAAAGGTATTTTATTCAAATTTCATTTTGGTATAAAACAGAAGCACGAAATCCACTTGGCAACATTAATCAAAACTTAGGCGATTTAAACTTCCTTTTTATTGTATTTTCTTGATTTCATCACGATTCATCATTAACCATATGTTTTTTTTTCTACTTTTATCGATATATTTGTCATTTTGATATTTTTATTAATATATTGTAACTAAAACAGGCGTTTGCTCTCAAACAATACTCTCTGCAAGGAACCAGATACATTAGAAGATATTGGAAAGGTTTGTGAAGTTAATATTATATCTCATATTCAAAGTAATTCTGAAGAATGGCGGCCTAACTAACTCTTGAGTGTAAGTTTATAATTTATCCAGATTTCAAATAACATTAATTATTTAGATCTAACCAGTTTAACATATCCTGTACTTTTTTCATTTGAGTCAAAAATAATATTATATTAGATCTTCTAATTTTTCATTATTGTAATTTTATATTTAATTTAAACACTATTCAAAACAAATAAAGCAAAATTAAATATCGAATGCTATGTACAAATCAAATAAAATCATTAATTCGCTGTATGCAGCAATAATTAAAAATTTATCAGGCTGAAATTACTTTTGTTAGAATTGGAATTAATAAATGACCATTAATTTTAAATCAGCAATCCAGTAAATATATAATTCAAATATTTTAAGGATTTATTACTGTATAACCAAAGAAAAAATTAACCCTTTCAGTCCCAAGCATAAAATTATTCATACTAAAATTTTGAAACTTGGGAAATTGGGTCTAAGCTGAAAGCTCAAAAAGAAAAAATTATGAATTATTTTTAAAATTAAGAAAGAATTTTTTTTGATAATTAAAAAAAACATCCGAAATAAAATATTTTAACATATTTAAAAATAATAAGAATGAAATTGTAACTGTAATTTCATTAAAATTATTAAAATTAATATTTATTTTGACTCTTCGCTGAATGAAGTCCAAAAAGGCAATTTTTAAATAGATAAAATCGATAGTGCCGCCTTTATTTGTAATAATAAAAAAATATTTGAAAAAGAGGAAAATGCGAAGAATTTCATGATGTTCATTTGGTATCAAAGGCAAGCTTAGCTGCCGAACAAAAAAACAATGAAAATAACAATTCCAAATGGCATTACTGGAACTGAGAAGGTTAATGTGCCAGAACTATTGATTCCAAGATATTGTTTGTTTAACGATACAAGAACAATGCATTGCCAATAATATCATTTTTATATTTAAAATATTATATATAGTTAAAATATTTTTTAAAGGTTCATTTTAAAATATTCTTATCTTAGGTAGTTTAAAGCATTTATTAAATTTTCATAGTTTTTTTCAATTTCTAAATTTAAAATCGCCTGTCCTAAATAAATAGAATTAACTGACCATTTAATATTAAATATCATGCGAACTGTTTCCAGATTTAAAAATAAATACTTCCAGAGGCGAACTTTAATTAATTCTAATTTGAAAAATGTTTGAGATCAAGGAGATATTTTAAAATATGGAATAAAATAAATGAAATATATTAACCTTACAAAGTTCAGCATTAAATGTATATGTATAACATATTGAGTCTTTGAGGCATTGGAAAAATAGTACAATATTAAATTTATTTTTATTCCATTGCGGAAATTTCATGGATGTTTTTAACTGTACAGTTTTTTTCTTAGCTAAGACCAGGAGTTTCCCAAATTCATAGATTTAAATATCTATTCAGTCTTTCAATATTTTTCAGATATTTTTATTATGCAGTTTTTTTTAAATGGTTCATGCAGTTTATTGAGCGAAAAAAACATAGTTTAAATTACTTTTTTTAATTAGATTTTTTTGTAATTTAGAGGAAATTTGAGAAACGTTTGTATTTTCTATAATTCTAGCTATATTTTAGGGCCTTCGAAATAACAGATTCATGAAAAGTTTCAATTTTTGATGCTTACAGTAATATTACTTGATATACTTCGTATACGAAAAAGTGCAAAGCAAACTAACATAAAATTATTAAATATGTTAATGTTCCAATATAACCAGGTTACAACATCTAACGCTCGACTCAACTTAAACTATTTTTCCTCAGTTCAAATCATACCATTCAACGAAATATGTCAATAGGATTTAAAAAGAAAAATTTCAGGAACAGTATATTTTCACATATAATATTTCACACGATATTTACACATACGTAGAAAAGTGTAAATAATAAAAGTAATCTGCTCTTAATCAAAGTAATGTTTCTGTTAGATTAACTCATATAGCAATAAAACTGCAGTTATGATTAATCTTTCTTATTTTAGAAGCTTGATGGCGTACATTATTTGAAATTAGATTCAATGAAAACCTGTAAAGTGTTCAATCGTTACGACTCTGTCGACTCCTGTTGATTTTCTGAAAAGTAAGGTTTTCCAGCAAATGGGTTAACACTTCAATCTGTTTCTGAAAAATGATATATCTACTTGAGCCTCTTTCTTTAAGCCAATTGAAAAATTTTACACACATTTAAAAAACGTATTTAACTGACTACGCATTTAATTAATTCAAGGGAAATACATTTAATCCTTATTTTAATGAAATTAAAATTCACCACTATTCATTAACAAAAAAAATTATATAAAATTAATTGATTCCTCTTTCTTATATCCGCCCCCATTTTAGTATCAACTGCTTTATAAATTTCTGATCTTTTATCATTAAAATTTAAGAGCCTGTCTTAGGAGGTAGTCCGAAAGATGATCCGGTATCCATAAGGTCCGCGGATTGAAGTGGTCAGTCCAATCACTCCAAAACTTAGTCTTCGACAAGCCTAGCTGACTGAGGTCGAGAATTATCATCCATTAAGATAAATTACTCAACAAAAGCACCAGCACATGTTCTGACATATTCATGGAAGAATCCCGTATCCACATCAACAACTGCGAGAGATTCTCCACGAAGCACATGGAGGTCAGTGTGCCACAACCCAGAGATATTCAAGCCCAAACCATGATTCTTCCTCCTTTCCAACCATAAAAATAGCATGGCTGGGAAGCGATATTGCTGCTTTGCAACAATATATAATGTGCATTCATTGTAAATCTGTATATTTGGTTGGCAGACTTACACTTAAAAAACCTTTATATAAAAGTTAACTTTTTAACCTAGTTATTATAGAAAGCTTTTCTCAGTTTTGCCATATTTTAAAAAGTATAGGAATCAGATTAAACAATTACATATGGTTGAACGTTATCATACAAACTTTTTTCGTGAAAATACGTCTGTTAATGATGAGTTAGGCATATAGTGATGGTCGGGGCGATCAACCAAGATGAAAGTCGTTTCTTTTTTTAAAAGATTAATGCTTGAAGTTTAAAGTACTTTTACCAGAATGAGGAAAAGATTTGCAAGAAGGTAAAATATATTCCCTCCCTACATTTTCTGAGAACTTCATTTTAATAACCCTGCCGTTGCAGGTCTTTATGCATTTCTTTCTTTTTTTTTATTCAAGTTATTTAAGTAACCATTTATTTCTTTACGAAAAATATAAGTGAAGGAAAAAAAACATGCTTTCCCGGTAACTTTCAATTTGAAAATTTGAAGTTAAAGAAGAAAAGTGAAAAAAGCAATCATTTTTTTACTTTGCATTTCGTCTAACTTCATGAATAAAACATCGTTGTTTCTTACAGGTACGGTTTGAATACTTCAAACCTGAAAGCTAAATCTTTAAATTACGAAGGGAAAAGGCAGCGCAATTTCCTTTAATTTTCATTTAAAATTAGTTAGTAAATAAACTGTGGCAGCTTATGCTCTGAAGGATAAAGAAAATTGTGTTTTTCTCTTTTTTTATGCAATTTGTGCTCCTTTAAATAATTCTGAAAAAGGGAAATGAATGCGGATTTATATCAAGAAATACTCCTTCTTCCATCGTTGCAATCTCAAAATTTCATTAAAAAGTAGGAAATTCAACATTCAGGATCATTCTAATTTACATTTCAGTGGGAAAATAACTTACAACGACTGAAAATATACATAAAGAAATGAATAGTAGCTGTAAATGAATACTGGCAAAAACACATATGCGTTTTTTTACTTTCTGGTATACGAAGTATACAAAAAGAAAGTATTGTAATCGTCAAAAATTCGAACTCGAGATTTTGACGAATCTCCACGTTTTTGACCTCCCCGAGTCCGAAAAACACAATTTTGGAATTATGTGTGTCTGTGAACAAAATAACTCATGAAACTACAGGGATGAAATTTGGTATGTGGTCTTTACACATAATTTGTAGGTTTCTATCAAATTTTGGACAAAATCCGTCCATGGAAAGTTTGTATGTATGTCCGTGTTCATGTGAACGCGATAACTCACAAACTTAAATAGCTAGGTGGATAAAATTTGGTACACATTCTTATAATCAGGGATGTAGGTTTGTATCAAATTTTGAACCAAATCCGTCAAAGAGTTGACTGTCTGCCTGTATAATCGCATACTTTTGAACCCAATAACGTCTTCAAAAAAATTACTTTGATACATGGAATTTGGTATGTGGCCTTTTTACCTTAATGGTAGATTTGTGTCCAATTTTTGTGTCAATCGGTTAAAAAAAATGGCGTTCAAATTGCAATTTTCGTTTTCTTTATCTACACCCAGCCCTACTGGTAATCAAGTCGGCTTCTAATTCCACTTCTGCGTTGGATGACCTTCGGAAATCGTGGTATGACGTTTCGATTATTTTTTTTTTCTCCACTGCGTTTAGGGGTTCTTGTTCGTTTTACTGCCTTTTAGCTTATTTTTTCTCTACATGTGTTAGGAGAAAGTTTAGGGGAGACCACTTCCGCTGGTTTATTTTCTGTCTAGTACATAAATTACACAAAGCGAGAGCTTTGAAATGTTAAAATTTTTACTTCGAGATTTTAACGAATCTCCTCGTCTCATACACTCTTTAAAAAGGGTAAAAGTACATTTTTAATTGCATTTGTCTCTTTGCGAACACGATAATTTAATGGAACCAACCTAGATAATAAAATGGAAACAACTTTTCCTATTGTATTATAGCTACCTTTGTTAGATTACTGTAATTTCTAGCCAATAAACGTTACTTATTCATAAGATTTCATTAAAATTAATATATATGAAATTTTTTTAACTCAGGGAAGTCTTATATAACGAAATGCATCAAATATCGATTTTATTATGTATCGATTTTAATATATATTTTGAGGAAATACATATTTTTTCATTGTTTAATTCCTATAGGATAAAAACAGGGAATTCGCGATAAAAATGTTTTTCATTCCACTCTTTCGCATTTTTTTATTCACCAAGATTTAAGTTTCTGACTACGATTTTTTCCGCGGGTGAGATTTCATCGCGAACCTCTTTTAAATACTAACTTAATTAATTACTTAAATGAAACTTAACATCTCACTCCACCTAAAAGGGATTCCCTTTTCTTTCTCTGCACTGTGGGCACTCTCCTTTGAGGGAAATGAGTGTTCTCGTTGTGGTGTCTTAAGAAAATATTTTTTCAGGATGAATTTCCAAAATTTAGTCACCATTTTTTTAATATTTTAAATGCATAAATACAACTATTACATTATAATTATGCACCGTTTCAGTTTGGTGAGAAAATATGTACGGACACGTTTTTTCATCGCATACACGATTTGAAAAAGAAAATTATCTATCCAATCGGAAATCAACTGATCTAAAGGAAGCAGTGCGAGGAACTTAAGATCTGCACCTATAAACACAAATAAAACCATAAAGGAAATGAAAAATTAAAAGAAATTACACTTGCTAGAATTTTATCCTACAAAATCTCTAAGTAATTATGAATAGTCTCGAAGTTTATCTTAGGTCCTGTTTTCCTGCGAGCTCGTGCGTTTGTTTATCTGTTTCCGAAAAGAAAATATCTTCGGCCAGTTTCCTGGGGTTTTCTTTATCTTTTTTTTTCTTTTGGATGGCTCGCTTGGCAACTGCTGTTAAAATGTGGTAACATAAAAAAGATTTGGAATTCTAGGAAATTTTCAAATGCTTGTTGATTGAAGTAGTTTTCCCAAGAAATATTTTTGCCAAGATAATATAAGGGAACGGCATGGGAAACGGTCTGCTATGAATTCTCTGGGGAAAAGTTATAATTTAGATATTTTTGCTTTATTGCTGCATCAAGTGGTTGGTGTTCTGTGGTATTTACACTGCTACATCAAAAAATCGATTTTATTTTATGTCTGTGAGAAATTAAGCACTGTTATTATAAATTTTGGTTCTATTTTTATGTAAGGATTTCTGTGCTGGGATACTATAGGCCTATATTTATATTATTTTATTGCAAAATTTCTATTTAATAATCCCAAAATATTTTTGGTAATACTTAGAACTGAAAGACACTTTAAGTCAGTACAAGTTGCTTTCAAACAGTGATTTTCCTATTGCCAATAAAATGCGTTGTTCTAAAAATGCAATGTTAACGAAAAAGGCTAATTACAAACAGTCGAGCAATAAATTAAACATAAATATGGCATCTAAAACAACCACTTTTTTATTCACTATTGCAAGCTGTGTCTGACTGTGTGTAGTAAACCAGGCAACACGACACGGTTCCAATCTTTTGCCCAGCTGGTTACTTATAGTGCTATAAATCAATTTCAAAATCACAAACATTAGAATTTCTCGTGGTATCTATTGCGTAAACAAATACATCCAAAAACGTGCATTATTTTTAAATCCACAATATATGCAAAAAAGTTTAATATAATATCCACCTATTGTTAATAAAAATACACCTCAACAAAATTTTCGAAAAAAAAGAGTCAATCATATCTTCATGTTTGCTTTAAAAATACTATAAATTTAAAATTGGTGCATAAAATTTTTAACCACATGAAATTTTGATGTTAAACATACCCTATGCCTTTTATATAATGTTTCCCATGTGCTACTGTCGTTCAATAATATTTTAATGCATTTTTTGCTTATTGTATATAAGCTGTTTTGAAATTCAACGATACAGTTATTTACTTCTATAAATAAAAATATCACACCAGTGATGGGAGATTTCACGGAGCGCACGAACTTTTTGGTCCAAAATATCTGAAGCCTAATACTTATTTAAGATAACCCTGGCTAAAAAATATATTTAACCCTGGAAAATAAAAATATTCAATATAATAATGAGAGAAAAAATATTTGATAGGAATTAAGATTTTAATAAACACGAATAACAATCTACTTCCGATTTATATATTTAGCTTTCGTAATAAAAACATGTGATTAATGAAAGAGTAATTATTTAAATTATATAAAAAATATGAAAGCAATATTTTGAGCAAAAATTGGGACTAGTATTTCATAAATAAGTTATTGAGAGAAATACATATATCTTGAACGACAGGTATGGGCGTCGTATTCCGATATGACGACACAGTAAGACGTTGTTGTAAGACACTGAATTGCTTCTAATGCACAATGAAATTTCTGCATCTAATGAATTGCGATAGATGATTCCCTTGTCAGTTTGCTGAAGCTTCAAGATTTGAATTTCCGCATGTTCTGTCATGGTCGATATTCATATTCCTGACAGTGAGATCTCCGTGTGTCAAATTCAGTTGAATGTACAAGTTGAAAGTGGACATTCTAATTCGAATCCGGTTACTATAAAGTTAAGGAAAGTGCTTAAGGTATTTTTTGTCAGTTTATACTGTAAAGATACAGACAGAAGCACTCACAAGAAGAACTTTATATGTATTATAAATTAAATAAATTACAATACATTCTGGGCTTTTGAATGGAATTAATTTTTTTGTGGAAATAAAAGCAATTGTCCCCCGTTATTCGAAATATCCAATAGATACGCATGCAATCTACAATTCTTAGCTGTTTTTAATGCATTACTATTTGAATTTTTCGGACAGAATACTCATTTATAGTAACATTAGTATAAATTATAATAAAGGAGAAATTATCAAAGCTTGATAGCATATCATAGAATAGATTTACTAACCGCGAGATGCATTGCAAACAATTATTATGTTTAACGGAGGATTAAACAAGAGGGAAACGACAGCAATTGCGAAATACCGTAACGACACAAAACATAACATTTTCATTTTAGCCCTTTTTGTCGTTAAAGAACAAAGCAAGGCTGTGTAAGCACGATTTCATTAAATAGGGTTCGAAGAAAGAATGACATAACCCTGATAGCAGTTTTAGTTTGTAGCAATCTTAATTTGAAGCAATCTTGCTCTGCAAATCTGCAAACTTGCAACAAATTTGACATGACAAGAGTGCAAGCTTGAAACAAGTTTGGAGAAGCGACGAAGTCACCACGCGACGAACTTGCAGCAAGCTTGTCACGTCAAACTCATCGTAAATTATAGCAAAAACAGAGTACTCACATAACCTCGGATTAGAACTCGCGATCTCCTGCTTCCTAAGATGACGCTCTAAACCATTCGGCCAGTTGGACTACGAGAGGCGAAGATAGATTGTGCTAATAGATCACGCATACGATTTATTTTAAACTCTTTTTCTTGATTTCATTGTTTTTTTAAATTTTGTGTTGAGACTATGATTTGAAATCAAAGAGAGAGAGCGCGATTTTCGCTAGTAACTACGTTTTGCTAGTAGAATAGATTATGAAATTAGGGTTCAAAAGTAATTACTTTTAAAATGGGACAAAATGAAGATATTATTTTTCAACAAACATCGACTGTTTTTTAGGTTTAATTTTGTTTATAAACGTTAAAATTTCAACATTAACAAAAAAGGCGATATAATTTTCTTTAAAGTGCGAGTTCTATATTTAGTAAAAAGATGAAAAATGTTTCAAATTTTTTTTATAAAGTTAGTTTTTTCAAAAATTTTCATTGATTAATTGAATTAATAAAAAGAAGGACAGTCTAGAAGATGCTATTAAAAATCGGATGTTTTTTTTAAAACAGAGATAAAGATTATCTCTTATTGTGCTATCATCTTTGCAGCAAACTTGTTTTGCCATCGTGCTGTGAATGTGCGTGGCAAATTCACAGCAAACTTGCATTGCAAGGAGGGGTGGCGCTAGTTGTCTATCTTCGCCGTGGCAAACTTGTCGCTAACTTGTTATGCAAGGAAGGTTGACGGATTCTGCATTGTTAATTTGCAGCAGTTTCGCTTCAAATTTGACGTGTCAAATTTGCCATGACAAGATAATATCAAGTAAAAAGCAAACTTGCTGCAAACGTAAGTGCTATCTGGGAAGGACCATATGCACACAAACAATAATAAAGTTTTTTTAAAACTTTGGCAAAAAAACATACACCGCTGGCTATCAAATAACATATGCCGACAGAACTTCATTATTTTCCAATAGTAAGTTATCCTTAGCATTTGAAAATGCTAGTTCATCCCACCTGTTTTGCCATAGCTTTTAAGAATACAGACCTACAAAAATAGATTTTTTTAAATTATATAATAGGAATTCTATTTAACAATACCCTAAATTTTAACCAGAAATAGAGGATAATGTCTAAAAAATTCCTGTCACAATATTTTTTCTGAAAGAAAATATAGTAGAATTAAAATACATTTTCAAATTGTAAAATGTTGTGAATACATCTGGTGAGACAGCGAATTTCGGAAAACTTCTTCTTTTCCATATTTAAGGTAATTTTGATTTATTGATTCGTTCAAATTTAATTGTATTTGAGTTTGATAAAGACCTTCATCAAATGTCCAATCCTTCGTCTTCAAACGTTGTTTGTGGTTATTCATACATTTTAATATTAAATAATGCGCAGTCGTGGAAAGAAAAGGTGCCACTCCACATTATTTTGCGTCGTTCACCGCATATTAAAATAAAAGATACCAATTTTCAGGAAATAAAGTCTAGTAAAAGGTTACATGTATAAAAATTTCGTAAGAGGTCATATAAATATTTATGACTGCGATAACTTTACAATTTCCAACATAAACATATATTTTTCTCGAAGAATTTCAAAATTACTGCATTAAAATACCGAGTTTTTCCATACTCGTATACCAAGTTTCATCATCCTAGCCTTTTTCCTTTCGAAATTATAAGAAAATCAAATTTTGAACATAGAATGTTAAATTAAAATTTGGAACTTTGATTCATATCTTGAGAAATAATATATCTATTGACATAAAACTTTTTTATGTAATAGTATGAATTATTCTACACATTTTACTTTAAAATAATTTTGAGCACATGAAATATTTTATCAAAATTGAAATTTAAAAATTTTTGAATGCATACACATATAATTTTAACAGTAATCGAAGTAGATGGCCATTTTATAAGCCTATGCGAAATTTTAGTGTATTCGAACGAGTAGTTTTGAAGTTACTTTAAATTTTCTATTTTTTCGCTGGAAAACGATGCATTTAAGGGCCGTCATATATTTCGAAAACGTTTTCATTACGAAATGTATTCATTGCGCCACTTGTTTTTAATAAAATTTATATTTATAAGCGTTTAACTGTTATATAAATTAAAATTTCATAAATTAAAGTGGTGAATTATTTCACTTCAATAATTAATATACGTATTACAAATACCCTACTGACTTACAAAGAAAACCCAGAAAATAAATCTCAACAAGTTATTAATATACTTATGCATTATTAAAATTGTAACACTTAATGATCCAAATTTATTCAGGTGAAAGTGAAAATTATACGAAAAAAAATTCAAGAGCTATTAGATATCATAATTTTTGAAGGACAAAATATTTCCTGGTGAAAAGTTCTGCTGTACAGAACTTTTTTACGCATAAGTTTTATCCATCGTTAAATGCGGATCATCACTTTGAGATAACATTTAAAGTGCAAATAATTTAAAATGCTACGACCATCATTAGGACGCAAGCAGATAACCTCTCTGTCTAAATGTGGCGACGACCTCTTTCATATTTAGGACATAAAATGTCGAATATCTTCGGATGTATTCACGGCATATTAACTAAAAATTATTTTTGTGGGGTATTTTTTTATGAGAAAATTATTTATGACATCAAAATTGGGTGTTATTAAAAATTATTAAGTTAGCTTAATTTTAAATATTTAGATGACCCTTTAGAAGTTTTTAACCATGGAATATATTAGAATACGTTATTTCCTGAGGAAAGATTCCTTTTTTCAATGTAGAATGAACGAGCGCAGAATAATGCAGGGCGTCTCCTTTTTTTTCCGTGACTGTATGTTTTTAGTTCGCAGTTTTCTTTGCAAAAATAATGTTAAAGTGAAGCTTTCCACAAGGTGCTTTTCTAAAGCACAAATCAATACTTAAATGAAATAAAACATTTGTTATTTTAAGGGAGTGTAACTTTTTCTTATACCAATCATTAAAGACTTCCATCACGCCTCTCAAGTTCCCAAGATTTAGTTGTTTTCCAACAGGACTCCTAGCGACATCTATAAATGAAAAATCGAATCATATTTATAGAACTAATCATGAATGGAGTGTTTTTCCTGATTCATCTGCCAACCTGAAATACTGAGTTTCTTCACGCTAATAAGTACATATACTCCTATATAGTCATAAGCAAATACAGGAGATAAATTTTAAATATAAAATTGATATTTTCCTTTAAGTTAAGTTCAGTTTAAATTTAATACAAGTCAAAATAATGATGCTTAAAAATTAGACATTTTTATCGTTTGCTCTCTAGAAACATAAAACCGGAAGTTATGAGTAGTTAATCATGCTTAATCGCTATTTAAATGGATATCCAAACAGCTTTAAGCTTGGGGAAACGATTTGTTGCAAAATGTCTTACTGTGGGTGTATGGTGTAAACAGTCCAACACGCAGGATAATGGAGAATGAAGATTTATTTACAAATATGCAGGAAAACACGTAGCACAGGTACAGGAAACAATAGTTCTTGCACAATGTGAACAGACAACAATTCACAGGTAATAACAGTTCAGCACTTTGTTATCTAACAACACAAACAGTCAGCAAATAACTAGTAACGACAATAACTGCACTTTCAATAGCGCTCAGCTCACCAGCTTCCTAGCTCGCACTGCGGATAGAACTCCAAAGACATTCGCTCTCCAAGGCGATCAAGACGCTCCTCTGATCTAGGCGCCGTCCTTAAATATTCTCTCCGACAGGCCGTGACTCGTGTATTCCCTTTCCTAGTAGAAATATCGAGAAAAGGGTTGCATTTTCGGAAATCATCTGTTTGTCACCAAGGTCGCCAAATTTGTCGTCCAATCGCCAAGACGGTCGCCAAGGTCAGGGGTGCCATAACTGTCGCTGAGGTCACTCCATGCTTAACCTTGTAAAACTCTCTTCCCAAGCATAAGACTCTCATTGCTGGGAAGTGACTTTCCATGCTTGTAACAGATTGGAGAAATGTTTGGTCAGTAGAAAAGTTTTAATTTTTCGCGAAATCATAGTACTATATTTTCATAATAAACATTTAACACTATTTCTTGTTGACGAGATTTATTTACGAATTATACAATTTACACCTTAGTCACCTGTCTTGTCACCTTAAGTGTATGAGATTGTAAGCAATATAACTTAGGCGTTGTTTTTAAAGTACTTTCATTATCATGTATTCTGTTTCAACTCAACACATTTAAAAAAATGTCTGGAATAAGACTTATTTCTATTGATTTATATAAGAAGCAAATTTCTTTGGAAATATTGACTTTTCTTAAAAGCATTAAAAATACAAATGAATTTGACGCCACGACAAAAATTAAAATTCCAGTCGACCTAGAGTTTCAAAATCTAACAGCAATGCTCGCTCCCTTTGATAATGTCAAAAATTACGCAGCTACCGACAAGAGAATCAGCTAGCAATTGGCTGTCGATTTTCGGGCAGCGTCGTGTCTTGCCAATACGTCAGAAAGCAATCCTAGTTACAAGAAACTTTTATCTGTCATAAAAGAGGCATGTCAAGAAAATGATTTTCATAAATTAGAATTTAGAATGTCAAATTTATAATAAAATAATTCTCATTGTACTGCGTCTATATGGATAATATACTTCACCTGTAGCATTTACAAACATAATCATAATTGGTTATTTTTAAGAAGATTGTCTTATTATTCGCGTGACAATGCTTAAGATGGCTGAATAATGTTCTTTCAGATGAAAAAAAATAAGATTTAGATTATTAAAGTTTACATCATTAAAAATAAAAAGTTTAAAAAAATCATCAGCAAATAAGAATATTAAACGGATTATTCGATCTGTCAAATGAAATATTCCATTGATGATTGAATGTTATTTACTAGTTTGGAGGAATTAACTGTAAAAAATACAGTTAATGTCTTTCATAAAAAAATATGGGACTTTTTTTTTCAAATCAGTAATTATACTTGAGGAGCTTTTTCACATTTTCCTGAAAAAAGAAATACTCTCTAAGAATCATTAGAATAGATTCATTTCTTATTTCAATCGTTTTTAAGACTTTCCAAGTTTATAAAAAGTTCTAATTGCTTAAACTTTTCATTTTTAACCGAATTTGCATGATGAAATAATGAAAACATTTTATTGCATTAATTGCTTTAATTACGCTCAAAATAAGATAATAAGATACAGCATTGAAATATTTTCACACTTTATTCTTTTAATGAATACATATTGTGTAATTAGAATTCTAAAAAATTATTTTTTACTAATTTTTTCTTTTGGATGAACGGTATTTTTTAAAAGTGGTCATTCATTAAGAAAACGAAATATTTTCACACTTTAAAGATTCTTGTAATGAATACATTGTGTAATTAGTATTCTAAAAAGTTATTTTTTATTAATTTTTTTTCTTTTGGGTGAACGGTATTTAATAAAAGTGGTAATTCATTAAGAAAACGAGAAATACTGAATTTGTTAAGTATTTGTAACGAATATTTATATTTTTTAATTTCGGTATAACTTGAAGTTTACTTTTTTTCTTATTATAGAAATATGTTAATGTTTACATTTGAACGAAATTACATTTTATTAAAACATATTGAGATATTAAAACGTGTTCATTAGTTCATGCTAAGTTATAATTTTCTTTTGAATATTTAACCAGGGTTCATACACATTTCCTTAAAGGAAAATCAAGGACTTTTAAGGACTAAAAAATTTATGTCCTTTGACTTTTCAGCCTCATTCAAATCATTTGCTTCCTCATTTGTTTGGTGTTTGTCCTTTCGGAGGAACATTTTCTTTTGTTTTAAATAATCTATTTCCTCCTCTAGAGCTTTTCGTTTCAGTTTTTTCTTTGGATCTTTCACTTTCTAAATACTGCATGTATTTTGCTCTAGCTGAGGTGGCGTCATTTCTTTAGTAATTTTTAAGTCATAAATAGCCCAGAGAGCTTAATAAATTCATGAATTACACGCTGGGAAATATATGAAGCATCTTTTAAATTTTCTATTTCCGGGGCCTTGTTCACCGAAAAATCTCCTTGTCCGTGCGACAGTATTAATAGCATTTTGCTAATCTTCCAAACTTTTTCATAATGATTATTGCTAAAATAAGTTTGTAAAAAAGTATCAAGGGAATCACTCTTTGGATTGAGAGAAGTGGAAGAGACAATGAATTTGGCTTTACAATATTTAACAGAAAATTTGCATAGAGTAACAAAATTTTGTCGCAATCTTTTTCCAAAATACGTTTATTTTGCGACAACACAATCAATACCTTTTTCATTTTTTCCTTTGCTTTTTCGGGATATCCAGCCATTACTCGTGGATTAATGCAAATCGCATGTCTTACTAGTGTGCAATTCACAGGACATTTCTGCATGAAATGTTTTATCATTGTTATGATGTTTTTCCGACTATCCTGTCTGAATGTGAAAATATCCTTATCTGCTAATTCCTTATTTGTTATCTTTTCTTTTATTAGTTGCTCTGCAGCAAATCCTAAATATACTTAACTTTTATCATTATGCAAGTTTGGGTCGCTGAAGTTGAATTTGCATAAAGTCTCAGGTTTCTCAACTCTTTCATCTCTGGTTTCAAAATTTTGAAATGTTGAATGCAACCATTAACAAGTTTTAATACAGCACTGGCAAAAAATGGAAGTGAAGGTTTATCACTTTGATACCGTTTTAAAAATGGTAACAGCACTTTTGACAATCATTCCTATGGAAGCATGGACCAATAAAGGCCATCTGTAACTCCTCCCTTATATCCCAAAGTGTATGCGATGGATATGGATTCGTAGGATGCGAGTCGTCCCCCACCCCCACCCATTCAGCGAGAGCCACGTCGACCGAGATTAGAGCCGCCGAGAAGGAGGAATTAGAAAAACGATAATCGGTGAAATTCTTAAATTTTTTAATAATGGCAGAGTAAAAAGTAAGGACTTTCAAGGACTTTTTAAAAATGGGGCATGAAAATAAGTATTTCTAATAACTTTTAAGGACTAAATGTAAAAGTAAGGACTTTTAAGGACTTAAAAGGACGCATACGAACCCTGTTAGCGCAATTCATTTTTTTACTGCAGATCTTTAATTTCAGATCAATCAAAATTTGTAAAATTCATTTTCAGTGATTCATTTTCTTTTGTTCGTTTTTTTAATAAAACAATCCATCTAACCCCTTCTTCGTAAATGTTCTTAAAATCAATTCTTTCTTCATCATATATTTTTATTTTGTAATGATCTTAATATTTATTATTATTATTTTGCAATTTAATCTAGCTAATAAAACCTATCTCAATGTTGGCGAAAATAAGATATTGTTTTGTCAATTTTAAACTAAAGTATATCGATGTATCAGAAGTTTCAGCTGTGAACTTCGCTGTATAAGTAAATAAGATAATTAATTTAATCTTTGTATAAATACTTATCAGTTTTAACGTTAATAATATCCATGCAAAAGATTACTGCCTTAAATTTAACTTGAAACAAAAATATTTTATTAGAAAGCTTCGTATTTGTCATTAAGTTTCAGCTATGTTTTATCTCCTTCAAGCCTGACGGGACGTACTTGTAACAGTAAGTAGTATAATTGTTTTGTAAAATCAGTTCTGAAAGGGTTAATTATCAAAACCAAAATAAAAAAAAAATTCTATCAGGATGCTCGTATCCGATTTACGAAATCACAGATATTGAATGAGTTGTATTAGTTACATTCGCCATAGTTTTTGTGAATGTTTTTGATGTTAAGTTAGACGAACGCTTCCTTTTGTAGTAACACGGGGCCTATTTAGAGGGGTTGGAGGACTATGATTGGAAATGTGTTGCATTGTGAACATGTTAGTTATTAAATTCCAAGAACGATCATCTGTGTTTGTAAAACACTTTTTAATCAAGCAACACACAACAGCACGAAATACAAACGGAACTGAAACTAGCAAAACACAGTTATAGAGATAACAGCTAAACACGCAGAGTTTAAGAATTGAAGAGAAACATATCACAACAAAAGGCACTTGAACCAGAACCCAATTCTCCAAACCACACAAATTTGAAGGCAATTCCCCAATAACTGCAGGTTTTACTTGCAGAGAATCCAGATCAGCGGCATAGTTCCGCTGAAACAGGGATTCGAATCCGCGAGCTTTCGACTCCGAATGGCGACATTTTCTGCCTGACCGTGGAGCAGTTCCTTAACACCCTTCCGTTTATCACTTTGGTGATGCTAATTAATTTTGCCAAATTTTTGATGCACTTTTTTTAAAAAAAGTAAATCAGGATTGTAGGACAGTAAAATATTCTTTTTTCCTTTTTCAAACCCTCTTTCATTTATTACTCATTTAACAACAATAGCAAACTTGTTAAGGATTTAATTGATTAAAAATCTTTTTTACAGAATTTTGCTCATCGAACTACTTTAATATTTGCAAAGGAGGTGGAAGTGGTAATCCATTTTCAACTGATATTCTGACGAACTGGTATACTGAAATTTGGTTCAGTTGTGTGCTCGCGGTGATAACTTAATATTTCAATAATTTAGAACTCATTTAAGAGTTAATCACTTAACTTTCCTTACTGCTGATTCAGCGTGAGAGGTGCCTTTTTGTAATGAATTTGAGAAAAATTTATTACAAGATTTCAGAAAAATTCTAAAAATGAATTATAAAATATAGGAAAGAGATGAAAACATTCAGAAGAAAAGCTTTTGAAAACACGAATTTATTAATGTACTAAAATATAGAAAATTAATTTTATCAGAAATCTGGAGGACAAAGTAAAGTTCGTAAAATTGTTAAGAATAAAAACCATAGAAAATCCAACACACGGTGAATATCAAAACAAGGGAAATTAATAAACATTCATTAAAAATAAAAATATATTATGAATGTTTTTAAAATTCAAATATACTTCGAATATTTATATCATCGCCCCTCACTTTTGCGGTTTTTGCTTTTTCCTCCCGATGTTTCATAAAATATATTTTCTATAATTAAGTACGCTAATAAAAGGATTCTTTCTGTTTTCATTTTTATTGCTTTACCATTGCACTTCTGATAATAACGTGTAAATAGCAAATTAACCTTCCGAGCCCCCAATTTTTTTTGATCTTGTAACTTTCAGGTTAGAAAAATTATCTTTTAAA
>BGPR01000669.1:403379-453599 GCA_013235015.1 Araneus ventricosus
ATTAATATAAGAAAATATTGATTTCTTTGACCATAAACAACAAAGGAAACTTTACACTTCCGGTTTCCTGTTGTGGTAGCATTTACAGCTTTTAATACGGTTACACAGTGATCCAATGACGTTAGTGAATTAATCTCTTGATGTTTTGTTTAATTTTCATAGTGAGATATTACAGAATATCCTTCTGTAGATACGGTAATGGGCATTAACAAGGAGCATCATATTCTGTAGAGCTCTTGAAGATCTTAGAATTGTCAGGGACACCTTCCGACAAGCCTAGAATGATAGTCGGTGTGCCAGTACTACTAATACGTAACCTCGATATACCGAGACTGCGCAATGGCACACGGTTAAAAATTACACACCTAGGTACAAACGTCGTGAAAGCTATTGTTATGACTGATATAGGGAGAAGAGAGAGTGTTTTAATTCCACGCCTTTCGATAACACCGAAGGAATTTATCATCTCAATTCAAAAGGTAACAAATCCCTGTAAAAATATCATTTGCGAGGCTCAGGGCCAGACACTGAAAGTGGCAGGCGTACATTTGGAAAAACCATATTCTTCCCATGGGCAACTATATGTGGCCTGTTCACGTGTGTACAGCCCACACAACCTCTACATCCGAGCAAATTACGTGGTATACAAAAGTATATCATCATAGATAAACAATTTACATAACTATATCAGCATACATGTACAGTACACTCCTGTCAGCCGTCCAATTAAGTATTATCAACCGTCAGAACTTTTCCTTTCCTCTTTCAAAATGCAACAAAACATTTACATTCGTGAATTAAAAAAAAAGAATAATTCAAATTCTTCGCGCACGAAGTCGCGGGTAACAGCTAGTTGAAAAATAAAAATCTTCATCGCGAATCGCGGAGTCAATGGGCTTTCTTTGTTAACTATTTTTAATCTGTAGTCAAAAATAATTAATTTAACGTGATTTCACCTAGCCTATGTCCGTTCTCGGGTTTCAAGCTACAACTCTGCCAATTTTCATCCAAATCGGTTTTGTGGTTTGGTCGTGAAAGCTTAACAAACAGACAGACAGACAGAAAGACAGACAGACACACTTTCGCATTTATTATATTATTAAGGATAAGGATATATATGCGAGATCAATGTTTAACATTGATTGAAAACAAATAAAATAAACGTATGTTTTATGACAGGAAATATTTTTTCTTATTTACATATTATTTAACTATTTCTTTATTCAAACAACGTCTTGGTAAACAACATTCCGTGTGAAGTATTTTTCGTTGTTTAATAATTTTCCTTGTACTTCAGATGTCTTTGCGTAAATTTTAACGTGATTGGGAATCCTAGACCTTGAAAGTACAACATAGAGTTGTCCATGTGAAAAGACAGGCTCATCGAGGTAAATTCCAACATGATCGAAAGTTTGCCCCTGCGATTTGTTGATAGTCATCGTGTAAGCTGGAATTAACGGGAACTGGCGGCGGTTGAGAATGAATGGTAGATTCACGTCACTGGTGGCCAATTTAATTCTTGGCAAGAAAACAACATCGCCACGATTGCATTCAGATACGATTTGACGTCCAAACTATATCACGTGCATGATATACCACTGACGTAATTTACGACTTTCTATTAAAAAATTGAAATTAATTTGAAATATAGAATTAATATCATTTAAAATTTCTCGGGAACTATTGATCATAGCGAGATAAATTTTATATCAATTGATAGCAGATTTTATTTCACTATTTTGGAGCTATTAAATTTGAAATTAGAACGACATTTACTCTTTTAAATTTAAAATGACTGAAATTTAGGTTCTCTAACAATGAAATAATGCTGTTTAACGTCTCGCAGTGCTATGGCGCGAGTTTTATTGTTGGTGACGTCAGAGCGTTACTGGAGGATCTGGGCTGTTATATTAGTAATAATTCAATTTATACACTTTGAGAGTCATTTCTAATTTCGGTGCAAAATCTGAGGATCTTTAAGGCTATCTAAAACAAGAACGGTTGCTCACCTTTCATTATCGTTTCCTCGACTGATAACTCTCAGCTTTGAAACAAATTTATTTTCTGATTTAAGAAAATTCCACTTTACTGAGACACGCTCAACAGGCATTATGTGTGAAGGAATGAATTTTAAGATAAGAGAAACCCCTTTATTAATACATCATGAAATATATCCCTGTATAACATATCTGTACCTGAGAGATAAACCAGCAGAAGCCCAATTGTGGTGATTTTATCGTATTTACAAAGTGTTGTACTTGTAGGTTGGAAAAAAAGAGAGCCGCTCTCAGAAAATTAATGTAGTCACGGTGGCCTAATGATAAGGTCTCGGTTTCGGGGCCAGAGGGTCCCAGGCTAGAAACCCGATTCCACTGAAGATCTACTGTCTATGGGGTATGTTGCACGCTAAATCAAACGTTGTTGCTAAACGTTCTCTCGCTGGTATGGTGTGGAAGCTTGGAAAGGGGGCTGTGAGCTCAGGTGTCGTCCTCGTCATCTGGCCGAGGTTCTAAATTGTGACGTCCGTCGAAACATAGCCCTCGTGTTGCTTCAAAACGGGACGTTAATATAACTAAGCTAAACGTCATAAAATTATTTGCACATTGCAATACATTGCGTTCTGGAACTTCTTTTGGATCTCTTGTAGAATGTTAAAATTGCTACTTCAGATTATTTACCTCTGACGTACAAATATGATGTCCTACATGGATATGAGTGGCCGCCGGATAAGTAAACGGGCACTCGCTTCCCCTGGAAAGTCCCTTTTAGGACTTTCTCCCAGACTATCACATAATCATGCCACGTAACGGTTAGTCAGAAATGAGGTATTTTGCAACCAAATGTTTCCGATTGGCCATAGTGACAGTCACAAAAGTGATGAAGAAATTATTCAACCATTGGCCACAGCAATATACCATTTATTACTTGGGTATATTTCATTTCAACTCTTATTCTTTGAGGACGACTACCACGCGGGCGTGCCAGCTACTTGGAACATTCTCTCCCGACTGTCACAAATACGTGCCGGTTCTTGTGGCTTTTAGCTACCGACAATCACGTCGACGTGATACCAGCGTTAGCGTAATTAGGCTTAACTAGAAAAAGTGAGCCAGGCCAGAGCAGCTACGCGCGTTGGGGAAAGTCAGCCAGACGGAATCGTACGTTTTCGACGCGACTCTCCTCAAAGGGTTAATCTTCCACCGTGCATGCTTCGATACAAATTTCACAGGTGAATGTTATCGTGCAAGTTTCGTGGGGAAAATATAGCATTCAAATATCCATGCGGTGGATAGACAAGCATACAAGCATGCAAATATGATTTTAAAAATTTATTTTTTCGAGATCAGGGACATAAAAAACGTTGATATTCATAACAATCTGGAGATCAGTGTTATTTTTTTTTACAAATGCAATACTCTCTTTCCTCTTTAACTTCATTCGTTAAAAAAGTTAAAAAGGAGAGACAGAAAAAAAAAGCCTCCTTCTCCATTTTTTTAACCTAGAAAGTGCAGGCTGAAATGACATTGGGCTGTTTGAATACTATAGTTTTGAATATTGTAGGGATACTTAGTCAAAACAATTATAAAAATCACCTGGATTTAAAATAGTTAATACGCATTTGTTGAATAACTGTTTTAAATATGATAGTTTTATATATCATTAACCCATTATCCTTCAATGACCCTTTTTTTGTGACGCTTATTTCTTTTCATTTTCACCCTAACAATGCAAATTTTAGCTTTGATTTTTGTATCCGAATGTTGAGCAGACGGCTATGAAAGGTACAAATCCAATAAATATCAATTTTCTAATTAAAAAAGATAATTAATTCTTATTAAAAGTTGTCTTTCATATTTCATTCATGTTATCATATTAATGTAATTTTTTTTGAAAAAGTGAAATAATAGAGTTTTGGCTTATAAAGGGTTAATTAACGGGTGTTTTTAATTTTGTAGACCGCGAAAAATATTTCGGGACAAGATGAAGCCAAGTCTAAAAATGGAGGTTCGATTTATTTACAAAAAAACTTTTTAGTGCTTAGAGTCATTCAGATAAACAGTAGACTTCCCAAAGCAGGGTGTGGGGGTCAGATATCCTCCCACTGGTGTGGTGCGGAAGTTTGGAGAGGAGGTTGCCAGCTCAGTTGTCATCCTCGTCATGTGACCGCGGTTCAAAATTACGAGGTCCGTCCCAAAATACCCCTCGTGTTGCTTCGGAACGGGACGTTAATGTAACTAAACTAAACTCAAGTCACTCATGCACTGACGAGTCATGGATAAGCTAACCTCATTCGATGACCAAAATGTGTGTTCTTACTTTTGGTACAATAACTTTTTAACCAATCTTATAAAATTTGAGAATTATCGCTGAAAAGTAATGATTTTTTTAAAAAAATCACTTATGCGTAATGAATATTTTAATCTACCTGCCTGCGCGCCATGAAAGCCAACTGTGTTCAGAATCTTACACAATGTTAAGTTTTCAACCAATCCATAAATTCAATACATGGGTGCTATTTCTTCTTAAGTCGTATATATCTGTGTACACTATTTGGCCAAAAGTATTCGGACACTTTCAGATTTTCACATTTTTTAGAATTTCTCCGGAAAGAATTAACTGAGCGCCCTTAAAATTGGACCATGTGAAGAACAGACAAAAACGTTTTTGGTCCACCCCGCTTCACAGAATATTGATAACAAGATGGAACTTTCAGAACTGGTTATGTTTAATGTGCATAATATTTACAGGGATTTTCGTAAACTCAGCACAAATATTTGGGAAGATATAAAGGAAACCAAGATCATACAAAGATAGCCAAAAGTAAATAGAGAAATAAAAATACTCAGAGATAATCGAATAGAACCAAAAACAAAACAAGGAATCCATTCTAGTCCACTTTTTCAAGGGCTAAGAACTACTCGAAATGGATTCAAAATAATATTTGTGAAATTTTTCTATAAGAAGCTAGCATTGCGCCAAACATGGCTTCTCACAGCCCGAAATTCCCAAACAGAGAATAATTGTGAAATGTACATGAAAAGCAAATAATCAAAATAAAAGAGGAAAAACACAAACATCAAAACTCTAATAAGATGATAAACAAATTAGCCTTCGAGCTCTATTAATAAGCCTTCATATATAAAAAACTTACTCTATGCTCATAATTGAGAGATGAGAAAAATCTTTATTTGAACACTTACCCACTCTAATTTTCTTCAAGAAGGAGGAGTTATTAAAGTAAACACTAGTCCCCTGGCGCCATCTATATTCGCAGAAACAACAGAAGCGGCAGACACAGGATTTTTTTTGCAAGGGAATGAACCCAATTCAGACATACTAAAAGAAAATGGCATGGAAGATATGAGACTTGGGAATATATAAAGGTTTTCTTAAAAAATCCCAAATTTCCCAGCCTATTTTTTGTTCATAACATGCAGAGTTTTCTGTTATATAAACTTACAAAAAAAATTAGAATATGTTACGAAGCAATTTATAATTACAACGAGAAGAACGCTAGGTACAAATTTTTATAGGCTGTAGAACTTCTCTAGACAAGCACATATCGTCACACAATGCATGGTCTGAACTCGAGTGTTGAAGGATTAGAGTAAGTAGTTGCTTTACCTTAAAGTTATAAAAACACAACATTACAAAGAAGATGTGAATTTAAAAAATATTCTTGAGGAAACAACATACAGAAATTGTTTTTAACATAAAAAGTGAAAAGAGAAACGGCCGCCAACATTGACAACTTCACACCATAAGCCTACTGATTAACGGACATTGGCAAAATCACCGCGTATTTCTGATATGACAGCTGCAGCTACAGAAATCTTGGCAACTAAATCTTCATCAGAATCTGTAAAACTTCGTTATAGATGAGATTATTCATATGGACTGGAATAAATAAATTCTGTCAGAAGAGATTTTGGTGATCTCTCTGCCTGCGATATAACCACTAGCGTTTCGCTGTTTGAATTATGATCAATATAAATTTAGGTGTGTTTTATTCCGTCTCTTAAAATTTGTACCAATGTTTTGAAATGCCGTCTATACATTAAAATATTGTTTTCCTTTAGTAGAGTTTGAAAGGGTAGTTTCCTCCTTCACAGATTATTGTTTGAAATAGATCCAAAAATGCTACATTCTAGCTCTCACACAGTTAGAAAACCAATCTAATTTAATACAAATTTGCCGAATAACTATTTTAAATATTATGTTTTTATTTCATTCATTAAATACCCAGAAAAGTCGACTCAACCTTTTGGTCTTAGAATGCGGGTCTCTGGGAGGAATGGTTGCTGCAGTGGCAATTTTATTTAATAATTAAATTTATGAATCTGACAATTTTATTACTTAAATCAGTGAGAATTAAGTAAGTAAGTTGATTTAATTGATTATTAATCGGATATTTCATTGATTAAATTTTTATTTATCATTAATTAACGCTTCATTTTAATTTTATTGTTCGCGACGGAATTTTTGCGGCCAAAATGATGCCGTTTGAGGAAATGAAGTGCTGATTTAGACGTCACTTACAGTTTTTTGTATAATTTCTTTTAAAAGACTGTGCACTAGCGAACAGAATATCTTTCGTACTCTATTAAGCACACGATACTCTAAAATAGTGTCACGATATTGTACGGCATTCAAGAGGTGTCTTATAATATCTTGTGCCATTAGTGTATGCCAGTTTCCTTTCCAGATTGAAATGTCTCTTTTCCTCCGAAATGAAGAAAGCCCAGGCATTCAGAGATATAGCGAGACTCATCATAAACGGCATGATAAAAGAGCAGATGAATGTTCGTGATCCAGATGCGTCCAAGGGTTACGTGGCGGCTTATCTACAACACCGGCACGAACTTCTGAAGCAGGGAAAAGATAACGAAAGCTCGTTCACAAGTGAGTTATCAATCACTCTTATCGCAGGGAGTTGAAATTTTGACACACAATGAATCGGCACTTTAAAAAATATTTCCGAAACATTTCTTTTCTGTGTGTTTGTTTGCTGGAACAAGGATTGGAGAAATATTAAGGGAAAAAATTGAAAACATGTTCCGCACAATTTTAAAATATATTCAGAGTGATCGATATATTTTTACAAATACGGAACATTTAAAATTATGTTATAACAAGTAATGAATTAATTACACTTCTATTAAGACAGAGAAAAATCTGGTTCAAATCACTCTAGAGAGCTAGAGCTACCAAATTTAGCAGGTAGTTACTTTTTAGGTAGCAGGGACTCAATAAGAAAGGAATTTTTAAAATTTTATTTAGATTTTTAATGAAAAATTAATCGAAATTTTAACATTTTTTCAATAACTTTGGATCATATTATTGCAAAAAACCCTTTAACACCACTTTAAAATTCAAAAAATTAGCTTTTGAGTGATACACGTTCTATCGATGCAATTTTTTTCTCTAATTTTAATAATCTGTTAAAAAAACCTTTTTTAATGTATATATTACAGCAGTATTTTTCAGTCCTCTTTAGTTGCTGGATTTAACTCAGGCGATATTAAATACATATTTTATGTGCTGTAGATTACATTTTTTTAAAAAACAATATACAATCCCAGTTAACCGAACTAAATGGAGGAGATAACGTTTCGGATAACGTTTTTTTCCGTTAAACCAAGGACATCTGTTACTATTTTATGCTTAATTATAGTAGGTAATTCTGAAATGTGTTGAGTGTAAAACGAATTCAAAACTGTCTTTATGAGCTATACTTATATTCTGTATTAAAGTTGACCCTCCCTCGGGCGCAAGATTCGCACCGGCGAGTTCGGACTTAAAGCGCATGAAAGCAACGGGTAAACAATATCGTGATTAATATTGTCAATACCCTTCAATTTTAATGTTAGCATCCCAAAATTAATCACTGACCTTCTTGGGGAGGCTTAGAAGACAGAAGTGGGGTTTAGGTTTAGTTTAGTTATATTAACGTCCCGTTTTGAAGCAACACGAGGGCTCTTTTGGGTCGGAACTCGTAATTTTCAACCAAGGTCAGATGGCGAGGATGACACCTGAGCTGGCACCCCATCTCCAAACTTTCACGCCACACCAACGGGAGGACGTTTGGCCACTACGTATGATTTAGCGTGCAACAGGCCCCATACACGGCGGATCTTCAGTGGAATCGGATTTCGAACCTGGAACCCTCCGGCCCCAAGGCCGGGACCTTACCAATAGGCTACCGCAGCCCCGAAAAAAGTGGAGATATCGTTGCAAAAAAGTTTCGCCTTCGTGATTATTTCCGTGAATTATTATTATTCACAGGAATTTCGGATAACCCGAGTTCGGTTAACACAAGTCCGGTTTACCAGGATTTTATTGTAATATAATGGCAGAAGAATCAAGCCTAAAATATAATCATACTAGGATGTTTTGGATTGGAGCTTCGAATCTTCTTTAAATTACTTTTTATTCTATTGATTTCTTCCGTAGATCGATGATAACTAATTCTATTTACCTTATGTAAATGATTCTTTGCAGTTGAACGCCTTCAAGCTAATACAATGAACCTCCTCCTGGAGGGCACAGTCACAGTTAGCTCAACAATCACTAGTTTGATGGAAGAACTGAGCAAGCACCCTGGTGTCCAAGAGACTGCACAGAAGGAGCTGGACTCCGTAGTGGGTCGTGACCGATTGCTCTCCAGAGAGGACAAGCAGAATCTACCGTACTTGGACGCCACCATCCAAGAACTCTGCAGAATCGCCACACCGTACCTCATCACTCGCTTCTGTTCGAATTTGAGTAAGGGCTCAATTTTAAATTATAGATGAAAAAGAGATAGAAACTGAAATCAGTTGTTTAATACAATCACAAGTTAGAGTCAACAATAGAGAATGAGAAATAACACTATTTCAAAGTGATACAATAACTCGATGTGTTTATACTATAAGCCCATTATACCATGGAAATCAAGATCCTATAAAGATAGCGAAAAATAAATAAAGAAGCAAATAAAAATAAACTCAGAGTTGATAGAATACAACCAGAAACCAAACAAGGAATCCATTCTAGACCACTTTTTCAAGGGCTAAGAACTATTCGAAATGGATTCAAAATAATATTTGGGAAATTTTTCTGTAAGAAGCTAGAGCATTGCGCCAAACACAGCTTCTCATAGTCCGAGATTCCCAAACAGAAGACAATGGAGAAATGTACATTAAAAGCAAATAATCGAAAGAAAGAGGGAAAAACACAAATATCAAAACGCTAATAAGATGATTAAAAATATTAGACATCTGGCTCTATTTATAAGCCTTCATAAATAAAAAAACTTACCCTATGCTCATAATTGAGAGATGAGAAAAAACCTTTATTTGAACACTAACCCACTCTACTTTTCTCCAAGAAGGAGGCGTTATTAAAGTAACCCCTGGCGCCATCTATATTCACAGAAACAAAAACGGAAGAGGCAGAAACGGGAATTTCTTGTAAGGGAATGAAACCAACCCATTATACAACATGTCTTACGTAAGCAACCAGCCAGAGAGTTCTCTTGTGGACTTTCTCGTCCACTAACGTCTACTAATATGCCGCGTTTCTTGGTTCGTAGTATAGCGAAGGAAAGTGAACATGCAACACAATTTGACAGATATCCACAATTTTGGTGGAGAAAGCCGCAGACCAATCTTTATTTACCTAGATCGTTGAATTTTTTAATTAACCAAGTATAGTATGATATAGCAGTTCTGTTCCAAACCATTTTAGCTCTCACAAAAAAAACTAACATGTTAGTCCGAGGGCTGCTTTATCCATTGGGCTAATTGGGCAGTTGCCCCCAGTGGCCCCATTTTAATTTTGATCCAGAAAATTTTAATTATTATTTTAAATATGCTAAAGATTATGTTGGTTGAAAACGATCAGGGCTTGTAACAAGACAACCATCGATTTTTTTAATGTTACATAAACATGTATATCTTATACTATAAATTAAAACTATATTTTCGTCTGAAATGAATAATTAAAAAATGTTAAATAATGTCTGTTTATTATATTAATATATATTTTATTACATTAATTTAAATATTAAGTATATTATTATATTTTCTATTAAATAAATATATAGAAGATAATTGAAAAAATGTTTTTTATATAATGTATCTGTTAAAACGAACTGGGGTGGCGTGCAAAATTTATTTTGAAAAGCCACCGATTTTCAACATTGTAAGGCGTTAATCACAGAACAGGTGACTTTTTTACTCGATTTCACTATTAGTTAGGTATTTTTGTTGGGTCATATGCGCTGAAATTTCTAGTTAGTGTTCTGATGGGCGCAAAATTATTGTAGCCCAGGGCGCTCAAATTTATTAAGATGGCCCTCCTTAGTCCATTTTAAATCAATGTTACAGAACACGTGCACACAGTTCTTCTGTCCCATCCATTCCTGTGGACTCTAAACCCTATGGGTGAGTCGGTGGACGTGGGTTGTGGACACCGTTCTTCTGTGAACGTGCATACGGCTAGAATCTGGTGTAGAATCGTCCTTTAAGGTTCACTAAGGTCGCTAAAATCTGCGGATCAGCGCTAAAGATTTTGCGGTTTGTGTCTGGGGTTCCAAACAGGTGTGCAAGAGTAGGAAATTGGGAAGTACCCAATATCCTACTCTTGTGCACTTGTCATCTTCTTTATTGTTTTATTATTAATGGAAACTGCGTATTTGGTTGGATTTATACATCGCATTTTTGTTTTCAGAGGAGACGAGGATTGATGGTTATCTAATACCCAGTCGCAGCCTCATATGCGCCAATTTGGGATCTGTACATTTTGATCACGAAATCTTCCCCAATCCACAAAAGTTCGACCCCAAGAGATTTCTGGACGAACATGGAAAAGAATAACCAGAAACGCTCATTATGCTTTTGGCCTTGGTGGGTATTTTGATTTTTTTTCTTTTCACTTCTACTTATAGTAAATTTGACAAGAAAAGTCTGAATTGACTTTAAACTTACGGAAAGGATTACTAATGATGTTGCCCTAAAACTTCCGGAGGGAAAAAATGAAAATGCTTTTCTGTCCTTTCCAATCATTGGAAGATAACATCTGTAGTCTCTTTCGACAGCATTTGAAGCAGACCAAAGGGGCGGGGTTATTTTTAATTCCGCCCGCGTCACCGATTTTGCTGGGGTTTTCTATTATAGATAGAAAACAATCTATAGAATGATTTGAGGACACACACCGACGGGAGGGTGAAAATAGAATTATGATGGTTTAGGGATACAGCATCTACATTAGCCTGTTTATAAAAGAGAAAATTCTATTTCTACAGCTGTGTACCGTCTGTAAGAAAATGGTGGTAATGTAGTTTTTTAATTGTACAGAGCCTTCGACAACCATAGAACAAGAAAGAAAAAGATACAATTTTATTCGCAACTGCCTCATTCTAATCAAAATGCATGAACGATGGATGAATTTTATTGGTCTGTTTATAAAACAGCAGTATAAGATTCTGATTACTCAAATCAGATTGTAGTGTGCAAGTTGCCACCAATTGTTGATACTTTGCTATAAGCAACTGCAATTGCAGACGCGAAATAATTCAAGAAAAATAGTTTTATATTTTTTTCTTCTTTATAGTATTCTGCTGCTGTACAAATTTCTTTTAAAAACCTTTTTTTAATTAATTCACATCCGTCTTATAATGTCCCACTTCTTTATTTGTTCCGTAGCTTAGTTTAGACGGTCATCGGATACCGTGGTTTAGTTTAGTTGTACCAAAGTTTTGAAGCAACACATGGCTATTTTTGAAAGCACCTCGTTATTTACGACCGTGATCCGAGGACAACACCCAAACCTATACCACCACTCCTCTCCAACCTTCTGCACTACACCAGTGGGAGGACCTTCGTCATCGGATTTAGCATACACCATGCATATACACATGCGGCGTTTTGGTAGATTTGGTTTCGAACTTAGAGCTCTTCCGTCCCAAAGCTGAAACTTAACTACGAAGCGTCCACTGCCTGATACCGTGGAACGCGGATTTCAAGTCTTTTTATAACATTACTGGTATGTGTAGAAAGTATTTTTGTACTCAGTGGGTGACACTCTGAACTTTTGAATATGGCTTTATTTCTGCTACCTGTCTTAGTGTTTAAATAACCTTGAATATTTCAAACTATCGGCACTGCAATCAGTCTCGTAAGGCACAGATGGCCACTTTACTATGAATGGGTATTACTTACATAATTGTAGTCTTCATTTTGTATGAACCTTGTTCGATGTAACATATACAGAGTATCCTATTTCTAACTTTTAGAGGATTGTCCAAAGAACCATACTTATACGACACCCAGTTTTCGAGAAAACTGCACTCAAAAAATGATAACGTCATACAAACGATAAAGCCAGTTCACTTATAATTCTCAATTTTTAAATGAGGCTAATTTTAACTAATATTCTCATCACTAAAATACTCATAAAACGTGCTGATTTTTTAATGGGCCCATTTAAATGCATCTACAAATCGAACCCCAATTATAACAGAAACTGAGTTAGTTACAAGTCTTCATCTTACTTGCACATTCGGTAAAACTGCACTGCCTCCCATTCCACGGTGCGCACAATTACAACTTGATATACAAGGGGGTCGTTTTAAACCGTTTCCCTTATGAACATTATGCCTCATGCGTTGTCCCACTGTTTTTCATGTTTTAAATAAGGATATCTGGAAATCTCAACCGGATATGATGTCTTCTAGTTTTGGAGTAAACCGCACTGAAAAAGTAAACACATCGTTTCCGAGTGCGTTTTTTCCAAAATCAGGGGTCACGAAGATGTAGTTTAGTTGTATTTTTGAGATACGAAATATCCTCAACGGAAGAACGCAAGACACTATCCATCCTCTGAAAGTGAGGAATCTCCCTCTACTGAGTTTATGAGGTAATTACGAAACGCTTTGTATTTATTATTTACTACTTTTTTTCCAGGAAAAAGATCTTGCCTAGGAGAGGCTTTGGCTGAAGTGGAAATGTTCCTCGTTATCGGATCCATTCTCCAGAATTTCAGAGTTGCTTCTGGAAATAAAAAAGGAACTTTGAAATTTCTTCAAAGAGAGTGAAAATAGAATATCGTACTAGGATCCATGGTTTCTATACTTTCTCCAATGCTGATAGAGTACAGTTGAATCAGCATTTTTTAAAAAGGAAAGAATCCTGTTTGCAGGCTAAAGAAACAGAAACATGCCTCCTTTTCTTATTTATTATTTTTTCCTTAACCAAACTTTCATATCAGATTTATTATATTAGTGATTTTCCTTCCGTCTTTCACGCTAACAATTAGCCTATGTATAATAACAAATATTTAAGGCACTCCCCCTCCCAAAAATATTTTTTGGCGTTTGTTTAGCTCTTTAAACCACTGGTCCATTTTTATTTCGGTGATACTGAACAATAACAACGGAATAACGCAGTAGTATTGTTTCTGTACTGCTGTAGCGAGATGTTTCGTCATCTCAAAACATGTTTTAACAAGCTTTTTACAAGAACCTGATAATTATATTTCTAATAAAGGCTTATGATTTTACAGATCTGTATTTCTCACGAGTTTGCATATAGAAATCATTCACTTTTTATCAGACTGAAAAGAAATGTATTAATAATCCCCACAAGATCATATCCGGGGCTATTGCTTCTTAGGTTAAGTATGAAAATTCTAAACATCGTGAGATTCGGCAATATACTCCCTCCTAAATGCGCCCTACCGTATTTCTCTGAAAATATGACCTTATCCTAATTTTTGCTATAAAAGATGCATTTCGGCTTATTTTTAAGGGGCAATTCAAATTTATCTATGTAGAAGATAACCATCTGTTTTTCATGCTCAAAAATTTACCTTTATTCAATTACAACTATATCATCCTCTTCAGGAACACCGTAATACAGTTCCAAACCCTTAATTCACTTTTAATCTCATCTATCTTGCCCTTAGTGATGATTAGAGGCAAGGATTTCTTTCCATTCAGAATAATTTCCAAAACCCATGCAACACGTGCAGTTTCATAAACTAGTGGTGGATAATGTAGATCGACAAGGTACCCGTCTGTTCAATTGCTGTTTGAAACCTTTGACGCATTAAAACTGCAGTTTCCTTCATAACTATTATGTTCGACAGTTGGTATACAGAGTCGATGCCATCAACAAGACTTAAATGATTAAACGTGTACTTGAATTTTAGTATCTTCATGCTCGAACATTATCGTCGATTGTCTAATCGCCGAAGGAAACCATCTGTACAGTTTGTGACGCTTTTAATACACCTGGTACCCGCCTAGCTGACGAACTTAACTTGGGATAAAAATCAAATAGAATGTATTTATTCAGAATGGTAGATTTTGTGGAGATACACTCCAGAGCTTTCCAACTATATGGCTGATAAGTCCGTATCTTACGGATAAGGTTCGCATTGCAAGTTTCATGAAAACTCATGCTGTAGCTTATTTTCGATTAGGTCATATTTTGGGGGAGATAACCACAATACGTTAAGTTCACCGGCCACCACATGTCAAAAAACACAATGCGCAAAAGTTCTTTTCGCGCATGACGTCACCGACGGGGCAAGACCCTGTGCCTTCAAACTGCCAAAATCCGGCACTGATCAGATGTGGATTACGAATACGGACGAGTTTTCGGGTTTGTTTATATTCGTTTCATAGAACTTCCGTCGGGAGGGTTCATTTGCGTTTTCCAGTAACCTTCCATTTCAATCTATCGCCAAATCCAAATGGATCCCATATTAAGCTGCAAGTTCTAATCATTTCTTGAGTACACCAAGCGCCAAAAAGAGCGATAGAGAATAATTATGGCAGCCTTCCCACAACATTTACCTCTTTTTTAAGTAAATATTGAGAGGTACAACAATAGGAACATAAAATGTAATATTTCCAAAGTATCCTGAAGCCATAACAGCAGAGAACTCCACTTGAAACATTAATATATTCAAACAGAGTGTTGAAATTTTGAAGATTCCCATTGACTCAACATTATCATCGGAAGTTGATGAGCAAGGCAGAAATCCGACTTTACCGCAAATAAACAAACCAGAAAACTCGTCCATATCGTCTATTTTTTTAGAAACATAATAGTTTTTAATCTAAATTTTTAGAAACAGTTTGAGATGCTGTCAAAAGTTTATAGAACTCATTTAACACTAGAAGATGCACTTTCCAAATCCCAATAACTCTCGAAGTTTTCGTCAGATCTCTTATGAAAACTTTTTGGAAACTAATTCCACGACGAGGAATCCATTCAGCGATAGAGAAAAAAAAATAGACGTGATGAGAAAATTTCGGAATAGAAGCTAATTGACTATGCTAAGTAACTTGGTTAATCAGTTTACCGATTTGAATAAACATGTCCCTTCCAGTTATTTCCATCGACACTAGTTTTGTGAAAAATCGATAATAAATACGCCACTAGTGGGGCATTTCTTTGTTGAAGACTGTACAGGCCATCTCGCTATTCAGAAACCCAATGCGTGTCTGGATACTCTAGCCCACCTCCACTCTCACACACGCTAATTACCACTCCTTTTCATTAAACTTGCCAAGTGATTTTGAGCTTTGAATTATAATGAAGAAAACCAAGTATTCTTTTCGGACGCCCTCCTTTGGATTGATTGCGTCCAAAATTCGACACTGATGAAAGGCAATGGTGGTGAACCTACGAGTTTAAATTAGTAAATATACGTCTTTATTATACGAGAATACAAAGGCAAACTGTAACTTCAAGATATGAAATAACATAACTAGTTAGTTTTAATCCCCATAAATTGCGAGGCAAAACTATTAGCGCAGCAATACACATAATCTTTTTATAGAAGAAAAAATTCCCTTCATTGCTCTTTAATAAATGCTCATATTAACTCGTACCGGTGGCATAAAAACCAATCCCACTATAGACGCCTATGGGGTGTGTTTTTGATGTCAATATTTGGCTATGTTTCGCTTTTTTGGCGAGAAATGCTTTGTAAAGTTTTTCTTTTTCGACGACGACGACCGAGAGATACAATCTGTTATAAGGATGTAAACATTTCTACTTTGTAGGGTTGTTTGTGTGTATGTGAATGAATTCTTTCTTGATTGTCTTAAAGTTGAAAATAATTTTTTAGTTGTTAATTGTAAATAAGATGGAAGGTTTTCAAAATACGATGAAGAAAAACTCAGTTTCGCGCCAATCAAAGTAAACACGGAAACCCTAGCGGGCACAACGATCAACTTGGCGTGGTAAAAGAAATTCCTATAGCCGCCTATAGTGGGATTTGGTTTTTATGCGTACCGGTGTGAACCCTAGAATAACTGCATTCTTTTGAATTGATTTATGTTCGTGTATAGCACAGTTTCCTTTATTGCAAAACACCATTTGGTAACATAACGGTTTACAAAAAGAAAAATTTGAAAAATATTTTATTAACGTAGTATCCTAATAGAGGGCTAGAAAACCAGTTTTGTTTCATTCTTATTTAAGCATATCTGTTGTCTAGTTGATGTTATACTAATTTATTAATACAAACTGCTGCTACAAGTATGATATATTGTAATAAATCAATTTTGCAAATTTCAATTCCATTTCAAGATTCTTGCAATTTTTATTAATATTCTCTTTTAATAGATATTTCTTGGATAAAAATTAAACTATGCATGCTCGTTTGTATAATTAAAGGGAGTTTTTATAATATGAATATTGGCTAATTGACTTAGAAAATCAAAACATTTTGACCTGTTTGGATTAACATAATTTGACACAAGACCGTTGATTTCATGACTAATTATTAGTCGATGTTATGTGGATATTTCCTTCATAAAAATAAAGCATGACAATGGAGCTGTGTTTTTAATAAAAGGAAAGTTATGTTATGAAAATGGATTCTAGTAGAAATTTGTCCTCTCAGGCATAATGTTACTATTGAAGCTGCTGTTCCTATAGGACAATTGGAAAGCAAGAGTGAGGCAGTTCAGCAGAGTGAGTGAAGCAGACTGACGCTTTTCTCAGGAAATGATTTAGTAAATACTGCTTGAATAGAATTGCCCGACAATCACTCGCAATTAATTTTTTCCAAAGATAGTTTAGCGAATCATTTAGATGTGCATAGACGCGTTTAGAAAAAGGTTTACCACTATTTTAATGCAAGCTTGTTCAATTTTAAATTTTTTAAAAATAAAAGTGTATATTAAGAAGCATAGATTTTCTTAAACATCTCGGATTTTTATATTTGGGATGGTGGATTTCTGGAAGTCGAAGGCAGTTTCCTTCTGCACAAAGATAATTTCACATACACCCTCCGCCATTTTTTTTTCTCTACAGATTTCATACATAATGGATATGCATTAGTGAAAGACTATGACAGATAATGCAACTGATGAGATCTTACCAGCGAGATGTCATACAATTAAGTTAAAAACGGTCAAGATTATGGGCCAAGATGCGATTTTCAACCCCAACTCCTAAGCATCAGCAGCTATAGAAACACTTTCAGTGCGAAAAATGTTCGAGGCGAGATAAAAAATTCGCTCAACTTGTTTTACCTTTCCAAGCTTCAATTGTGAAGGAATTGCAAGGGAAAGAATCAATCCTTCCCCATTTGTACACCAATGGACGAGTCATCCAGCGCAAAGAACTCGGCTTAGATTCCCATATTCACTACAAAACTCTGGCTGGCTCAAAATTACCCTAGCTATCGAGTTCACAATACAGCATGCGATATTTTATATACAAGCTTTGTTTTAATTGTGATATTGATGGGCAAATACAAGAGTTGAAAATGCGTTAATAAGACCAAAACTACGGAAGCAAAAAGATTACATAGATGTATTCTACATTGCTTAGTATGATGTTGACTTTACAGTTTTAAATTTTAAAATGAATTAACACCGACTGTTCGTAAAAAAAAAAATAAGTAAAACAAATGACAATATCGTACCTAAACGGATGTTTTTGGTATTGCAAAATCCATTAGTATACGACAGCCTAGTGGAGAAATCCGACGATGTAAAAAGAGTTTCATACGGAAGGAAATAAATTTCAAGTAGGCTATTTTAAGGGGAAGGGAAACAATATACTGAATATTTGGATAAGGAAAGGGGACGCCAAATTATCTGGAATATGCAAATCAATTTCTTTCGGGCCGGCCCGTCTACAAATAAAAATATTTTTCTGGATAATTCATAATATGGAGCCAGAGATAGTCTTAAGGCTCCAAAGAAGGAGCAATGAACAATTTTGTATGAAGCGCTTAAATAGAGATGCTTGACAAATACATCATTTCACTGAAAAAAAATTCGCCAGAAACAAAAAGACAGCTTCTTGAAATACACAAGTGTTTATTTCAGAATACGACTATGAAATACAGTTATACTATGCATTTCTTAAAATTGAACACAACTGGAAAACAATTCATTCATATAAATATTCACCATGAACAAATTTCACTCGTAAACACTTCAATACAACAATAATTTCTATTTTAACAACCTGCTCGGCAGCCATGAAAGTAACTTCACAAACTATACAGCTCCTCAGTTAATTTAAAGAGCTGTAGCATGTTAATAACAGTGACAAATTTAAATAGAAACTAAAAATAGAAATCATCTTTATAAATCACCACTAATTTTAAAAGAACAGAAGAAAGTCGAGAAACATTTAGTTTAAAACATCACTAAAGGCCCACATGTTCCTCTAAATGTGGGACGATTTCAAGTACCAGAAGCAAAAGAATTGCTTAGACATCTTAAACTCTGTTCAGTTTGATTTTAATATCTCCATTTAAAGTGCATAATTAACCCTCTGAGCGATTAGTCATTTTGATCTACTTGCTTTAAATTCTTAAGAATTTACTTTTAATGTGAATAATTGGATCTCTGCTTAATCGAGTCTCTGAAGCCTTAAGAATATTTTATCCGTAGTATTTTAAGAATTATATGTATAAACATGAATAATCTGCTTTTGTGAGAGACGGAAAAATACGTTCAATACGCTTAGAGGGTTAAATTAGAGTTTAGGGCAATTTCATTAAAAAATTATGAATTCCGATTAAAAAGGATTGTTTGCGATTTTTAACATCATACAGTGCTATTGCATAACAGTTTGCAGGGTATAAACCAAGTCTCCAAATTAACTTGCAATAAAATATTACAAATTCGAAGACTCGCGTAATTCAGAAAGGCAGCATCTGAATGCCGCAGCAAAAGACGGATCAACCCTTCAACTCTTGCAGCATTCCAACATTTCTTAAAAATCTAATTACACATTAAATGCTGAGCACATCCATTGATATAAAGTTTATAGCTTGCGATTTCTTAAGTTCATTACAGAAGCAGTTCAAGAAAACTGAAATTTAGAAATCATATTTGACATCCTGTGATCGGCAAGTTTTTACAATAAGAATCATTGTGAATACAGCATATAAAAGTAAGCACAAATTGCGCCGAAGCCAAACAGCGAAATATTGTGCTTCACGCAAGATCTGAATACAGCGGAAAGGTGAGAACACTTAACAAATATTACAAAAGTCTGAATAAATTATATCCCTGTGGGAAAATTCGCGCGTTTCATTTTAGATACGAATTCAGGTAAAATATTTTGCAAAATAGAATTATAGTCAATAAAGTTTAGAAGCAACAGAACATTTTACGAATAACAAAACGAATCATACACTATACAGATATAGAAAAACTAGCGAGAAAAGGTCGGATGATGCATTTCAAATCAATTCAAACTACTTCTCCATCAAAAGCCTATCCCTTGTCAATCCAGACATATTTAAGATATTAAAAAAGAAACTTCAATGGCATTCTCTTTCACTTAACGGTATCGAACATTTAACAGACATTTGAAAGTAACCAAAGACGTGCAAGTTTATGTCTATTGGCTTAGCCGACGAAGCGTTTAAGTTTACCGTCTAATTTTGATTCCAAGATCGACTGTTAAGCTAGCGTTTCAGCTCTACAAGTATTTATACAAATTCAAGCTTATCCTTAATTATTTAACTTTAGTATAAAGAACACCCGAGAGACATCGAGGAAAAGGGTGCCCCCCGCATCACAGAAAGCAAGACAGATGGGTCAAAATCCTCGTTGGCCTTTTCGCTGCAGACCGCATGCATCAAGTCGACGCTTAACAGCGAAGGACTAGGATAAGCAAACTCTCCGAAAGGCTGAATTTGGCATCATTGCTGCCCTAATGATTGCATTTGGCAACGGAAACTGCTTTACTGAAATTATCTCCGAAACATTGCTTCGTCTGATTCATGAATTTAGTTTGGGTAAATTTAATTTTGAGAAGAACGAACGATACGTACAATTACATGTAACCAATTCCGAAAAAATAATTGCACGAGTCTAAAAATTACTAGCTTAAAATGGAAAGAAATTTTAAGTCTAGGTTTTAGTAAGTTCGTTTCTGAAAGCAAGTTACAGATTTAGATACTCCAAATTTTTTTTGAAAGAGTCCTACACCGCTTGCATCTCTTGTTCGCATTTGTATCTTATGCCCCAACAATTCTGAAATTTGTAGTCTCGTATGAATATAAGACCCAAATGAATAAATCGATTACCTGGTTACTTTTAGCTTTCTTCAATTAAAATTTAGTAAACTTTTAAATTGAGCAACACGGTTCATGGCATTTAACAGAATGACACGCATCAGACTATATACTCTTTGGATCGTTTTCGTTCCCGAAATCAAGTTACTGCTTTAGATGCTCAGATTTTTTTTAGCGAGTTCTCCACCGCTTACGTCTCGGCAAGACTGTTTCTTCGCATTTTTATCTTATGCACTAGCAATTATGAAATGTGAAGTCTCGTACGAATATAGCGATCGATGAAAGCAATTTTTGTGGATAAGTTCATTAAATATTAATCCGTAGCCGACTTTATTGCGTCGATTAAATCTCACCATTGTCATATGAAAGACTCCAAGTGAATAAATTGATTACCTAATTTAATTAAGATTTAGTACACTTTTAAATTGAGCAACACTGTTCAAGGCATTTAACAGAATGACGCGCATCAAACTATATACTCCTTGGATCGTTGGGAGGAGCAAGTATTGCAGAAAATTATTCATTCGATTATTTTTAATTTCACCCATTTTAAGACAAGTTTCTAAAGCTTAATGACAAACGAATGGAATTTGGACGCTAGATGCAATGTTAAGGCCACACTGAATTAAGAAATTTAAATTCACCGAAATTTCCTTTGGAAAATCGAAGACTACTTGAAAGCCTGCCGTAAAATCTGTCGATACATTCAGATTACGGATTGATTTTGCCCAAACACCTGGTCTCCAACCGATTGAAATATTTTACGAATTAATGGCTAGACTAGTTTTAAAATTTGGAAGATTTAACCCGATATATTGCAGTGGCTATTCGGTACACCTCCGATAAACCTTGAATTTCTCCGAATCTCACACAGTGAATTTGCGAATTCCAACTACAGAATTTAGATGCCTTTTGATCTCGATGGTGATCAGGCATCGAGAACAAAGAGGCATTTACCTTTGTAATTTAGAAGACCCCCAGCTAACTGGCTAGCACAGTCAGTGGCAGTCTAATTATAAGCGAAAGCTATGGAGCCGACTTCTGCAAGAACAAAGCTTAAACTACACTAAAATTCAGAAATTAACAGAAATCAAAATGCGAATCAAATTCGAATTTGGCATTTAAAATTATTAAAACCCGAAATTTGCCTATTCACGTTCTCTATACAATAAGAAAATACCCTAGATTCGTTTAAAATATATGGGTAAATTATCAATACAATTTTCTAGATACAAAAGCAAGACTATTTCACGCAAATTCCATCCGTTTTAATGTGACCAAAGTAGTTACTTGCCATACTGAATCAATTCAGACATTCGAGTTCAAAAAATGCTTTGGAAGAATCGAAGACTTCAAAGCCTATCTTAAATGTATAAGTAAATTAAAATAATAGATTAAGTGGTTCGGAAAAATCTATCTATAACCGATTGAAAAGCTTTGTTCATCCTTCAAAGATCAAACGAGAGTCGCTTCTATTTAAATTTAGTATTACCACTTCCCTCTTTCCTTTGTTAACCTCCATGTTGTGTCACCCAAACTCCACTCCTGCATCAAATTATGACGATTTTAAACTCTTAACCTAAAATTAAGCAATTCATAGCCGTTATCATTCGATCCACAAGTAACCGGTAGCCAGTTACTATCTCAAATGCCCTATGAACTCTTGCTTTAAATCGATGCAATAAAACATTCTGAAAACCGGAGTGATCAAAGTAGGAGGTACAGAAAACTACATAGGGTTAATCTCGAAATTATAATTAAGTTTAACTTGCTATAACCATTAAAATCACTCCGTTTCTGTTAAAACTAAGCTATAAATAACAAGGGCACTTGCAAACTATTTTATTTAATAGGCGTGCACTATAGAAAACTAAATGCTAAACAGGGTGAAAATCTACAATTCAAGACCAATTAGAAATTATTCATTTCCGCAGAATTTATAAATGGAACATTCTTCCGATATCCTGCAAATCGGGACCAAAAATTTATGAATAATTAAGTTTACTGCGTTCCCGACTCGTCGATATGAATTGGCAGTGCAGATTAGCTTTCGATTCAACCTGTAAATTTGGTCATACAAAAAATACACTTCTTATGATATTTATAGAGAAAATTAGCACTCTTGAAATGGACATTGCGGCATGCGTTACGTTTTAACAAATCATTCTTCGTTTTAAAACGTCGAAATTCAAAACTCAGCATTTTAGAAAGCATTTCCCGACATAAGCAAGATTGCTATTCATCACGATTAAATAATTCAGTCGAATAAGTATTTTAAAAGGATACAAGTATAAAATTTTGCAGGTTCCATCTAACGAGTGTAAACTGAAGGACCCCACAATCACGGTCGAATCTACTCATACCGGTTAATTAATAGGTCAAAATAAACGCTTGGTCTCTAAAATAGTCAATGCTTTGTTTATTTCTATTCAGTAAATAAGGGACCGTAAAGAATGTGCAATATTAGAATGATCCATCATGGCGAATCTGAATTAAAAGCGAAATATTTAATTCCATTGAAATCCAATACGAGTTTTAAATTCTGGAACTGCTGTTCAGAAGTCTTTCGCGATTTCAAGTTGACATTTAGATTTATTAAATTGAGAACTTTCCCTCCTCGGAAGCATTTCGGGTGTGGTGTTGGCCAGACACAACAACCAAAATGCTTCAATTTCAAACAAGACGGCCAATCATCTTGCCGCGGCCAAGCTATTGTCCGTCTTGAGTGATGAACTTACCCAACCCTCAAATTCGCCTTGGAAATAAGACTGAACAGTAGATTTGAAGTTTTTGTTAGACGAACTGAAAAATTTAAAAAATCTCCGAATTTCAATTTTGGGTTTCCAGAATACTTTAGAAATTCACCTATATTTTAACCATTTTGATCTCGCAGCGATATGCATGTCCAAATGGAAGTGCAGTCTCATTTATTATAGAGGCATAATTTCTGCATAATTCGCTGGAAAATTGTAAACATGGGGTGTAAAAATTACGCTGAGGAAATGTGTGCGACAGATGCTCGAGAAATTAGGATTAGAGTGGTTCATTAATACTTATCGTCCGACGCAAAGAATAGTTTTAAAATTGATGTTAATCGTAGACTGGATTAAGACACGAAACATAATTCCTAACAATTCACAAACTTTAGATGGAACCTTTCAAAACAGCAATTTTTTAGCAAGTAGCCCATTTCGGTTTATTTACTGTGGTTCTTATTACCTAGTTAACTTGCATACACTAGTTCTTAGCGTTTTTAAAGGCTTCTCTTTTCGCACTACTTTTACGATTAGACAATATGACGAATCTAAGCATGATTAATAACGATCCACAATATTGAAACATCTTTATTTAACTTGACCCGCTTCACGTTTCCAAGGATGAAATTCTGCAATTTTTTCCACTCGTTTCCTAAAGATTAGAAATTTAGAACACGTGTTTCTCGACAAATCTTAATCCCTGCACAGCTTGATTCTCAGCTAACCGATTAATTGGATTGCATTTCAATTTTATGCGTGAATTGAGAAACTTCACATAACACTTCTGAAAACTAAATTTTAGATTAAAGGCTAAATAGAGAATACTTCAAATCGAATAAACTAATTTCGGTATAGTAGTAACCGTTTAAGAGGCCGTTTATGAATACTTCACAGAGGATAATTTGACGAAATTGAGCTCCATGTTAACGCATCTGAAAACTCATCAGAACCCATGCAGCACGTTGAACTTGATGCTCGGTATCTCTGCCACAGCGGACGTAGCGAAATTGTGCCCTTTCAACCAGATTTTCTATAAATTAGATAGGAAATCGTAAAAGTCTTGCATCCTTATAAATTCCTATGCACCTCTAAATAGATTCGTCGATATTACTTTATTCCAAGGCATCCAAGTACTTCTTTCAGGGAGTTTTCCCAGCAAGTTGGAAGACGAAGGAGGAAATTTCGGATCTGAAGCTAAACATTAACACTAGTTTAAGATGCCCTCACAGCTAACAATTGAATTTAAAGCCGGAAATAAAAAAATCGAACTTCATATACAAATGTGTTGAGTGCCTAGAACATTTTCGTCATTTTCGCAATTAAGATTCGAGATTAACATACGATTTAATATTTGATCTTATAGACGAAATTTAACTGCGGATTCTCGGATCGCAAGAAACGACATGAATTCATAATCTTTCAAGATGAACTCAATGTCGAATTAACAGTCATTTTTTAAGTTCCTCAAATACTTCTCATTTAACACATGCACAAATTCAGACATTCAAGATGCTACAATTTTAATGATTTATTGTGCTTTGCCCAATTCAAATTTTATCGACCAAATTAGTTTCAGAAAATTACTTCGAGGTTCCTTTCTCTAATGATTCAAATCAGCCGCTAGGCTGTTCAATATGCATCGTCCAACCTTATTTCTATACAAATAAAAACTTAGCTATACAGCTGAACGTAAGCAGCACATACATTACAAGAAGGTATTCATTAGTAGCAGAGAGTAATCTTGTACACATAACCGATTATTTGTACTTTAAAAACAGGTACATGTACATATAAAAGTACAGTAAATCCAGTTTTAAAAGCAGTCAGTATTGAAAATGCATATATGTTATTAATATTCTATACAAGCATAAGTAAAATGTCAAGGAAACTCCAAAGAAAGGCGAGTCTCTAGAAACTAATTTAAATTTAAACAATACTTCGCTTGATCATTGAAGCTAACCTGCGATAGTTTCACACGTTTGACCTCTAAACCAAGATGGTTCAATATTTCAATTTTATTAATATGCAGACATTGTGGCCGCAGAGGGGACCGCATTTTGAAACTATTGAGACATTTAATTACTCTTTAAGGAAATAAGGATAATGAATAAAGATTAATTTTAAATGTTAAATTCCAAATTTATTCTTAATTTGTATAGATCTCAATTATTAAATTTATTTTGGCTTCAGACGAAACAGCATTCTAAAATTTCATAGAGCTCTGTAATTTCCAAAGCTTAAAACTTTATAAATAACTGGCTGTCATACGAGTCGCATGTCCATCCAACCTGTTCAGTTGCTGTATTCGCATCAGACACGGGGAGTCGGGGCGGGATTCTGTCATACAAATGAAGGCAGAGTTAATGGTTTGCTTTAAGAGTTAATTCATTACAAATTTAATTTAAGGAGAGTTCCGCCCACCGAAGATTCACTCGAGCATCTACAGAAATTCTTTTAAGGTCTTAAACACGCAATTTAGACTAAAATTTTGGTAGGAATCGAGCCAGTAGGGTTGCCTCAAGTGACACGACAATCTTGCTACTCTTTTTGGTCGTTCCTATCCAGCTAAACTTCGCAGCTTGTTTCAAATGAAATCTCGTAAGATGAGAGCTACCCTAGTCTGTACCAACTTATGGGTTGGTTCGGCAGAAATATTCGGATATAGGAGTCCTTACACGTGAACAAAACACATCACGCTTTAGAGCTAATATGATTTTAAGTCTAAGGTATACACGAAATAATGAAGAACTTTCACATGGTACAGCCTCTAAAATTCAGGTTTCCACAAGTTAATGAATGACAATTAGTTTATATTACGCTTTAAATTAAAGTCTTGCGTTAAGAGACGCGTTACAGATTATTGGATAGAAGCAATAAGCTACTTCACGAGTTGCCAGGAATTTGAGAATTCGGAATCTTGAATTCGGCAATTTAAGTTAGCAAAACAAATGCACAGGCATTCTTGAAACCACAGCTTAAAATTATTTGATTAATGAACTCGAGAACTATTAGAACTATTTTCTAGTGAACCAATATCAAATTTTAATCGCTCGTTCATTACCTATACCACGGTGCATTAAAGAACATTTATGCCGGCATTTTCGGTATGTAGAGATTTGACACGCCTTTCTTTTAAGACTACAAAGGCTGCGCGACTTTCCATGGAGATTCCAGTGTCAGAAATAGCAGTCGAGCTTCTGAGCAAGCTCACATACCATTCACACAATAATCAGACAAGACAACCAGTTACCACCAATCAGAAGTTGTATTTCCATAGCTACCCTTCCCTTAAACCTCCAGACGCGGTGAACACGTCAAGTACCGGCTCCCTGGGGACCGGTACTTTCCGGTTAGGTCGCCGGTCCCATACGGCCTAAAACGGAAAGTCAACAGGGGCCGGCAAATTACTTGACGTGCTACTTCCATTTCCACCTGCAGTCAATCGACATTTCCCTGTAGACATAGTCCATTAGAAGTACGACTGCTACTTCCGACACTGGCATCTAACTTCCCATCAACATTTAAATTGCTACACTTCATTCGAACTACAACTTCTCCGAAAAGCTCGCGTTTCGAAGCGTTCATTTAAGATGAATCTAAAATTGAAGCAGCCAAGCGATAAAATTGAAAGGTTTCATTTCAATAAAAGCACGAGGATGAGACTAGCGATTTTCAAAGGACCTTATTACACAAGTTTATATCTGTCCCGAATTTAGTTTCAATATAATGTTTGCATTTTGTTATTTTATAGTTACTTCCAAATGGAACGACGCAGTTAAATATTAGGTTAAAAATACGAAGTGATCCGTAAAGAGCCCATTCAATTAGTTTAAATCTCCAATTAACTGTAGACTTAACCTGAACCTTTCTTTATCGGTTTTTTTAGGTAAGTTAACGCTCAATCAAGCGAATTCAATTCAATAAAAGTGCACTATAATGCAAGAACTGACGGAGTTTAGAAATTCCCGCTTTACTTATATAAAACGAAACGCCTCTATCTACAATGTATTTAAAAAATAGATAACTTTCAGGGTTTTAATTTGGCATTTCGTATTAAAAGAAACGACATTTTCAAGCTCTTCTCATTTCTAAAAATTCCTGAACACTGGATACCCGACCTTGCATGTCACGATTACGTAACTGAAAGCAACTCATTTATACACGATTAGATATTGACTCAAACGCGGACAATTACCAATTTTACGAGGTTTTTAAAACGAGTCTAATAGATAGTGTTTCTTGGCCTATCAGCTTACGAAGGTCACAGTATAAATTAAAAGTTTATGCTGTGTTCCGGGTAAAATAGTTTCGTCTGCAGCCAGGAGAGGGAATTTTACTCGAGTTGACCACTAAAATTCCTTCAGTTAAGACATTGAGAAGTTACTTTAAAGCATTATACTAAGCTGTTTACAGATACATTTCCATGCCACTTGATCTGCCGTACGGAATAGGATGCAGTTTAACATAAGCACTTTCCCATATGGCTAGAAGGAATTTTAGGGGTACAAGACCCCATTATAACACATAGGAAAACTCCAATAACAATCATGGAATATAGTATAGTCGGGAAATTAAATTACTTCACTTACAAGACGTTGTCAGACTATCCGCACAAAGCATGAAAGTTTAATCATACATTTGCCGAGTATTGGCTCTACAACAGATAGTTTATCTTCAACTATGTTGAGCGTCTTTAAGTTTACGGAAATCCAAGAGATGGACAAGACCCAGTGAATCCCTTCAGCAGTCCAATCCAGTTTCCATTGAAGGAGACTCGGCACACCGATTCCAGAATCTGGGCAGCCATTTCAACATTCACAAAGTGTTCCAAAATTGGTAACGAGTTAGTGTCCTGTAATTAATAAAATTTCTTATAACACAAGTTTAATTGGCAATTAGTGCACTAAAGAAATTTTAAAAGTTTGATTTACAAGTCTAATATTATGGAATCAACATTTTTTTAAAAACTCCCTAATATGTAGCGTAATTAGTGCTGAAGAATTAAATTGATCAACTGATAATTAAATCTGAAAATGGTGCACATTTTTGATAACATGGGTACCAAATTTCGACATTCTGTCACATCAGGAAGCAAGGGAAAAGCATCGCAAAATCCCAGACAAATGTGGAACAAGTTAAAATTAAAGTTGCATGAAATACAGATTGATTAAAAATATGGGCACTATACGAGTTACACGTGGATACGATAAACATCCTTAATAGCACATGGGTGCACAAACGCCATCTGGAGGCAGCCGATGGTATTTCAATTCAGAACTGGACAAAATTGCCGTTTCTTTTTGAAATTTTCATAGTTTTTCCTCCTCGAACTTCGACCATATAAATAGGTTTGGGATGAAACCACTAATGGAAGTTTGAATACAACTACAAAATTAAAGTTAAAATATAAACCAATCGAGTCAAATAAATCTATCAATGGATTTAATAGAAGTTTTAAATCTAGTAGTCGCTTTTTAATACTAAATAGAAATTTAAAAATACTCAAATACAGTCCCTTATTTGCGATTACTTCTGCTGAAACTGTAATTTAATACAAATTACAAATTAAAACTTCGGGACCGACATAAATGTTCGTTTTATGAAAGCCATGAAATGCATTCGACATGCAAGTTTTCCAAAGAATTACACAAATCAAATTCTTCAGCTACTCGAGAATAATTATGAAATATTTCATATCACGTTTTAGAATATTCAGATATTTAATCTAAACACTAATCCAGAACGATAGAAAGATCAGTCTTTGCAAAATTTTATAACGAGAATAAAAACCCAAGTTAGAGCAAGGTTTCTCGTGTCGCAGACCAAGTCGTATCTATTCCATCCCGACTGTTTTCGTTGAATCGGCAACTCCGATGGCATCGCTATGACTTCTAGCATCGGCGATGTTAATTCCATTATTTAGAACGGAGCATTGGTACGTTACAACCCAACATCCAAAAAATAACTTTCGGTAGCTTTTGTATACACTCTTTCGTAAGACGTTATTTATAATTGCTCTACATGTTATTATTTCTTAGAGTATCATTCTGTGCTATTTGAATCTCTTTTATGCAGGATAATGCCGCTCTGGTTCAGTACATTCTTTTATGGATGCTTATTTAAAATTTTACACTGCCGTTGCTCGAGTCGAAACACAAACGAGGCTCAATATCGTATCAGTTAGGCCTTAATGATCTCTTGCACGTCTAAAGATGCACGTCATTCATAGACAGAAAATGCTGAATATGCAACGTGCTTTTTCAATTTTTAGGCAGGGCCTATGAATGCGAGATAATACTTCGAGACAAGATACGAATGAGGGGTTATGAAGATTACCCAGCGGAGATACGAACTTCAACGAAAGTATATTCCTAAATCGAAACCGGGATGTCATCTTCAAGAACTGAATAAACAAATTTAGAAAACCGAAACAGTTGACCGAGAATCAACTCAACACCGAATAGTTTACTGAAAGAATAGTAATGCAGCATATTTTTGCTCCATTTGCATACAGGGTACGACTTGAAAACCGCTTTTCATGGGCGTACCGATGTTATTACTTCAAGATTTGTGTATTTCCTTCGACATAGTACATGCATTTTGTACTTGTAATTAATAGGTGCAATATTCGTTGAAATTTTGAATGCTCCGAGTGGTTTGATATTTTGATATACTAGCTTTCAAGTCTTAATGTGCTTTTAAAGTGAACAATTGGATCTTTTTTGCATTTGATCAAATCTGATATTCTAAGAATACTTTATCCATGGTAATTTGAGAAATTATACATATAAACATGAATTGTCTGTTTTTGAACTCATTGAGAAACTGAAAAATACGTGCAAAACGCTTAGAGGGTTAATACTACATTTAGTAAAACTTACTATTTGTAGACTTTCCATTAAGCGGTACGACTGAAGTAGCATTACCCAATATATTGTACATCCAATCCTTATGCATAAGGAAATGAATATAATTTTAGTTATATTTTGTTGGCTATTCCTTAATTTTTCCGAAAATAAAAATGTAGTTAAAACTAGTTTTAGAAGCACACTGACAAACATTTTGGGTCGCATTTTTCAGCGCACATCATTTTCAGAATTAAAGACCCAGGATTAATTTATCAAATCAATTAATGAAATGTGGAAGGAAAGTTACAAGAATGACCTATTCTTTTGAATATCGAAACAACCCCCCCCCCTACATCTTTTTCTGGTACATCTCCAGTTGTTTTGCTTCAAATTCCTATTCGGCAAGTCTTCAATCTTAGAAGTTATTTAAAAGAAAATCCGAAGTCTCGCTGGAATCTTGAAGATATAAATAAATATGAAGACCGCCATTTGTACCAAAGTTATTTGCTTGTATTAAAGGAGACGTTAAAGCTGATGATACATTGTGCACGACATTAACCTTTTTAGAATGCGAGTAATAAGTGTTCGGATCTTTTTGATGGACTATACAATATATTCAATTAAGAAACGAAATTTCTCATTTTTGAAAAATGCAATTCACTGCCAAGTTGTATTTAGTTGGGATATAAAACATTAGAAGGAAAGCGATTACTAAATACGAGACTGCTGCAATGTCAAGATCGCGATTGTGCAGAACTGTATATCTGGTGTATTTGTTATGAAACCGATCTTGGAAATACACCTGTTCTTACAGAAATATATCGGTCAATACAATGAATATTAAAACGCTGTAATTCAGAGCATACAGATTTTTTGTATAATAGTAGTTTAAGTACTGAATAAGTACCTGCGGATTCACTCCCTTTGGAAGCCATTTTATACGCCATGTTTCGACGGAGATATTCTAGACCGCGGACTAGCAGGCTTCATATTGAAGTGAACACATCAGTTCTTCGCTTCTCTGCCATGCCGTTTCTCACTCCATTAGAAAATCGAGGCCTCAAAACGGAAAGCAAATCTGGAAAAGAAAATTAAAGTTATGCCCAACAGTCGGAATACAAATATTAATTCTTGTAGGAATAGAAATTCAATACATTAAATATCGGGCAAAAAGTTTAGAATATAGGGAGAGGGGCACCTTTTAACAATTATTATAACCTCATTTTTGAAGTTTATATTTTTTATTACAATATTTGGCATCATTAGTTACAGAATCTTATGCAGCTACTCGCTTTGTATCAGAATTCCGCGTTATAACTAAACGGTGAAATTTTGCATTTCAAATGAAGCTTAAATTTGTTGAAATTACTCTTTCACTTCTAACTACTTATTTCACTCAAACAAGTTTTATTGAAGTATAACAAATGTACCGAAAAATACAGTGACCTTACAAAATTTCTGGTTTTAGATCAATTTAGTTTTTGGTTCATTGTTCGCAATTGGCATTGTAACAAAATAGCGAGCTAAAAACCAAGTTTTAGGGTCGATTTTTAGAGAAAAAATATTTTATCTTCCTCGATACGCCGCATCAGTTGGAAAATTGAAGCAACGTAAACCTATTGCAGAATCCCGGAATTTGGAATCAACTTTAGGAATCCATTTGTTAAAACCCAATTTGAGACTAGCTATTAATTTAACCTTAAAGCAATCGCGCGTACGCAAAGGAAGCTTATATTGTGCATCGCATTACATCCTCATACCGTTCTTTCATGAGTATGAGTGAAATTCTCATTGGTATAATCTTTGTCGAGTATAAAACTAAACGAACATCGGCTTTCATTAAAGTTGCATTAACTACAAGATTGAATCAATAAAAGTTGCATTTATTTCTGTAAACGCAGAAAATGTTATGCGATGCACGATACTTGTACCTCGTAGTTAAACGGAGTTGCTGGAGGGTTAAAGAGGCAACATTAAATCTCATTGCTATTTTTTACCAATTAAACGTAAAAAATACATGAACATTTAAAATGCACGGTCTGTGCATTTAAAATCGTGAATTTCGGCAACGAGTATAATGTATTACAACACGAGGATACACTTTCTATAGATATTCCAGATTTAGCTGCTCAAAAAATAAACACTAGTTTGATGCATCCTTCTGGTTTCTTAAATATTTTGGTTCAAGGTCCCGACATAGAAATTACTGGCCCAAAACTGGTTAAAATTTATGAAATACAAACCGATATACCCAGGGCTTTTCAGAATAAAAGTGCTTTCATGTCAAATACTTACATTCTATACAAAAATCCTAATATCAAACTTAAATTCACACGAGAATCATTCGAACAAGATTTTTAAAAGCTTCCGAAATTTTCTCCACACGATAAATTTTTGAAGAGCTTGAACAAGTTTTAACATAGAATATAAAAGCAGTGAAAACAAACTTCATTCAATAAAAAATAACCAATTTTCCGGAGCCTTCATTCAAGTCTTCCTTGTGCATCACAGTAATTGTGAGCAAAGTTTAAAGAAAATGTTTTTTTTCTTTCTATAGCGTGCAGAAGAATTGGAGTTCAAATATATTTATATAATTTAGTCGAAAGGTGTACCAAAATCTTATCCAGAATATCCGATGCCCATAAATTGGTAAACAGAGTGCCTTTTCATACAGAAGTGCGGAATAAAAGTTTGAGGAAACCAACAAAATTTCTCAATCCAGTAGAATGTTGTTCCAATATTTCCCGGCAGCTGAATGTACAAAATGAGAAAACTCAACAAGCACAAAGCTATCCAATGAAGACGAAAATTTGAAAAATGCGAAGGGAAGCAATGGTCAAAACACGAAACGAGTAGGACAATCGGTACAGGACATAAATTCACAGCTAGCTCATTTCTTTACAAACCATACAGTACAATATTAACCGCTTAACTTAACAGCCCGAGAATACTCGTGCATCGAATTGTCGAAATTCGAGTCTTAAACTAAAATTGAATCATTAGCTTTATAATTTGACAAAAAATATGTAGGATCCATAAACATCTTAAGTATCCTATGCCTTCTTGGATGAATGAAAACGACAGCCCCTTTCCAAAATAGGAGGGGGTCATCTTGTTAGATAGCACAGAAAATTATTAAGTTAAGTGGTTAAGAAGTGCACAAATAGATTTCAGAGTAAAGTGAATAAAATCATTTTCAAGAAAGACTTCAAATTTCATCGACTGCATTTAAAATAACAATGGCCTTCCGATTGACCTCGCTTCGTGGTGAATACGAAGTCAAGTATGAGGTGCAATAATTACCCGGAAGATACAAATCGTGTTCTAGGTCGGACAATTCTCAATTTAAGGAATTTGAATCCAATTACCTTCATGTTCACTCGCATGGAAGACTGTTCAACACTCTCCGACAGGAACATCTTACTAGAGCATCCGTGCTGAAGTGAACTCGGCATCAGCCTTCATCTGCACCCGCCTTCACAGCTGCTCTGAATCTCGAAATCATAACGCTGTCGTCGCAAACGTGTAGATTGAGGGCAAATCTGGAAAAGAACACAATAGTTTGTTTACGAGTTCGAAAAGGCTGGACACTTCTGTAAAAGAGTTTCAAGTAAAGAAATGCCTAACCACGTGCGCTGGAAACAAGTGCCGTCGGTTAATCACGTACAAAGCAAACTTCGACAAACGCTTTGAATATGCCTCGCATGCCATTTTTAATTTTCTCTTGCACGAAATATAGGATGTATTGCAATCCTGAAAATTTCACAATATTGTAATCGGCAAAATATAGAGATCGTCTGATGAATCCAGGTTTTACATCTCCCACAGTCAGAGAGCGTCATTTTTGAAATAATGTCTGAACACAATCGAAAACGCAATTAACTAGCGATTTTAAATTCGTCATTTTAATATTAAAATAGTAAATTTCCAAATTTTTAAACTATCCCATCTACGAGAAGTCGGTCCTGTTGAGTATGAACACTATACCCCAGAAATGTAACGTGATGGATGCAATTTAACATACGGCTTTACCAGAACTATAGCTAAGCAAATTTTGGACCAAAACGCTTCATGGTTGGACCGCCTCTCGATGTGACAAATCGCCACCTCGAAAAGCAACGATTCAAGTTCAATTTGACATGTTGTGGCTCAGTATTGCATCTCCACTGAATTGTGAATCCAACAGAGTCAACTGGAAGACGTCCAAAATACTTCCTCGGTTTTCTTCGTTAAAATACGGATAACCGACAGCGCCATATTCAGTTAGAACGCAAGAGGGGCGAGAAAGCACAGCTACAGGTTATTTCTGCGTTAACTGCTTACACACTTGTTTAAGGACGTCGTTGGCGATTTTGAAGGGAAGCCAACGAACAAGAATGGCATCTTTCTACTGCATTTCATTAACCTTATAGAGCATGTTCAAACGAATATACACGAGGCGACAGTGAAACAGTGTTTCATGCAACTCTCTTCACTTTCACAGCTTCATGTTTATACAGTTTTCCAAAATTTTTATATTTTCTTAAAAGCAAGTCCGCAAGTATTACCATCTTTACATTTTAATCAACTTACAGTAATTATCAAACCCGCTTGCATATTTTGAACCGTTTAGACAAGAGGGTTCAGACACCACCGATTTTAGACGATTCCTTTCCATTTTCCCGATGGTTCTTTAAAGGTGTAAAGATTATTTTCCCCACTTTACACTACAAATGTCTCATGAAAATGTATGGAATTTACTCGCATATTTATTGAACTGTTTAAGAACGGAAACTTCTATAACTTGAGTCATGAAAGTTTACTTCTTAATAGCTACTTTGAGAACAGGCTCCAATGGCAAATTTGTCACCATTTTCTAAAAATCCGTTATCTTTAGTAACCCTGGAAGGGTAACGTTACTTTGCAGTTCAAATGGGAAATGGAGCATTTGACTCACCTTTAGCATTCCAGGGTTGAATAATGACAAAACAGTTCCGCTTTCTGATAAGGGCTCCGTTAAGAAGCATCAATCGTTTGAGGCCAATACAATATAGGCTCTACAGTACTCATTCTGCATGAAGTTATTTCTACTTTAATAATTTTTCAAAGCAAAAGCAGTCTACTTAAAAAAGGTATAAAGTACCGCATTAAACAGCGGGAATTCATACAATTACCAAGCAAATAGAAAGTTAACTTATCGTCACTGCATAATTCCGTTCCGTTCAAATTCGATAATCGGTTATCGATCGCCAACTAATAGGAAGACTAACGTCCAAAAGCAAGATGGTTACCAAGGCATAAAATCAAATAAAGCGGTAAAAGTTCAATATTAATCGTTTAACTTTAAAGCGAACTTGCCAGCAACTGGTCGATTTTTGATTGATGAACTTTCATATTCTGCATTTACTTTTATTTATCGTACGCTTTAGCAGCCATTTTGATTTTTGGAATAGCCGACTTGACATCCGTTGATGACACGAAGGAATACCGATTAGAAGATTTCAACTAAATATAATTTTTCACATTCGGCCTTTTGCACTTATCGATTTGTAACCCAGGAATCAAATGAAATTCCAATTCGTTACCCAACATATTACGCTGCCCGTAAACAACGAAAAATTTCGGATATTGCTATGTACACATAGTTGGAAAACTAATCCGGGAAACTACAAGATTATTGAACTCCCTAGCAGTGGCCAGACCAAAGGATCCAAGCGAAGACGAGACTATTCACAACACGCAAGACTATTCTAGAGAGAAATTATGTCGCAAATTTAACAACATTAATTCGGAAATACATACTATTACTTTTAAGTATTAGTTAACAATAGTTTTCCGGTAATACAAGTATAGAATTCGGAAACAATTATAAATTCATAAGTAAAAATAAAATTGAATGATCAATTTGATGGGTCAAGTTGTACGCCCATGGTATGTGGCATGAATGCCGAAAAATATTGACCCTTTGAAAGGCCATATGAAATCTACTTCCCAAATTCGTCGCTTTTTCGATCTACACGGTAAACTATTGTATGACATCCGTTTAGAGCAGAGATCACCTCGTTAATTTCAGAAATCACAACATTAATGAACAGTCCGAGAAACTTAGCCCATTAATCGTCGTCCCGTCATATTGACGTGCATCGGATTATCGCTTTTTAGGCTTGCAAATTAAAATTTAGTAATTAGCTTTATAATTAGACACAAAATTACGTAGAATTCAAAGGCATCAAGTATTCCATGACATTTTAGATGAATGAAAACGACAGTTCCTTTCCAAAACAAGGAGTCGTCTCATTCGACAGGAAAGAATGATGTTCATGAGGGGTTAGTGCGGTTTTAATCGTTATTTTGAGATAATGTGCCAGTACGATAACATTAAAAGATTGCTTAAGTCCTTGTTAAATTTAGAGCCTTTACAAAAAGACCCTAGATATTTGTCTTAATCTCACACCATAGAAAAATGTACCGAATTGCTTTTCATGACCAAAATTGACCAATAAATCTAATTTTATTTAATTAGCAAATCCGCTTTTCCTAACTCAATCTAGATACAAGATACTTTTAATATTCCATTACTAGAAAATTTGGTCTCTGGTTTAAGATCCTCAAATTTAAACTCTAGACTATTAATGCCAAACCTGTTCCCAACTTCTTAGAGACCCACTTAGATTTATGCAATTAAGACTTAATCCGGCTTGACAGTACAAATTAAGCGATTCAGAGGATGCATTTTCAGAAAGAAACATTTAGTTACCTTGATGTCATTCGGTTCCATTATTTCTAAATTAAACGCAAACCATAAATAACACCGCAAGATGTCAATTAACCAAGCGCCATTTACTCATTGTTGAATCCCTAGAGCTTCATAGAACTGCAAATTTATCAATCAAACACTAAAGAATCGCTTCAAATAAATGTTTAAAACTTACCTAGATGGGAAACGGGATCGCCGATTTCCGTTAAAGGAAAAACGTTAACATAACTCCCATCGATTGCCGAAAGTAATATTTAAAAGTTTCGACTGATAATTTGCCACGACTGCAAAAGAGTCAGCAACAGATGAAATAATTTCATTTTAAAGTAGCTTGAACACTAGCCAGCCAATAAAATGCCTCCAATCCATCGATTACAATTAAGCTTCTGGAAGTGATTTACATAAAATAATCTACAGTTCGGAATCTATCAGCAGTGGTTCTAGGGGGTCTATTCTGGTACCCCCGGTTGGGGTTGGGGGGGGCATCATTTCCGCACGTTAACAACGGGAAAAGTGACCTCTCCCACCCCAACTGTGGGTACCAGAATAGACCCGTAAAACAATGAGAGCTGCGGTGTCTTCGTGGTAAAATTTGTGCACTGGAATCAGAGGATGACGGTTCTTTAAAATAGCCCTCGAATATGGCGGCCTGGTTCACGTTAAATCTAAATTTCAGGATCAAACTTCATCCTATTGGTTTAGTTTAGTTATATTAACGTCCAATTTTGAAGCAAAGGGAGGGATATTTAAGGATGACCCTCGCAATTTTGAGCCGTGGGCAGATGACGAAGCCGACAACTGAGCCAGTATGCCGTCAGTAAATATCCTCACCTCATTAGCGGAAGGACATCTGATCCTTCAGGACTTAAAATTTCACTTGCACCAATCCAACACAAAAGACGAATTTTAAGTAGAACCTCTCCAGTCCCGAAAATAAGACCTTCGCACTTGTTAACCGCGAACCCCTTTTTAGGTGGATTGGCATGGAAGTTCGGAGATGAACTGTTGGCTCTGTCGTGGTTGTCGTCATCAAACCACGGGTCAAATTACAAGGTTCTTCACGAAATTGCCTTCGTGTAGCTTCACAGTGGGTCGTTACTGCAAGAAATCAAACCAATGCTTCGAAACAAAAGTTGAGTATACCTTTTATTCAAAGATCATTTTTTTCCCAATTACATCTACTTAAATAAAGAATAAACATGAATTGTTATGATCAGTTTTATTCGTTTCGTCTCTCGGTCCTTTTGCGATTTAAAATTGAAAAGAAATGTTGGCCCCTATTTTGTTTCATTTTATTCATGCACATTTTTTATTTAACTTGATTTTTTGCGTTTTTGTAAAGAAGGAATATTCCAATCGATTTTTCACACACTTCTTAATGCACCATAGTTCTGAAATTTTTCATAACTCAAAGCAGGAGCCGAACCCTGGGTCACTGCTTGGAAGGCATATACACTAATTGTTAATTGAACTATTCTAACTATATATTTATAAGTAACAGTATAATTTGCATTTTTTTTTCTGCGTAGTTGCTCCTAATAGTGCCGTCTTATAAAGATTTCTTATACTAGGTATTTTCAACGCCAAGAAATATTCCTCACCAATGTTCGTGAAATGCTTACCCATTAAAACAGATTCTTCGGCGAGAGTCCCTGGTGCTTCTGCGGAAAAGAAGAAGGAACTGTTGAACATATTATCTTTAAATGTGATGAATGACAAAACATCACAGACACTTACTTTAAAAAAGCAGCAGCTCCATTCAAGAACTTTTGCAGGACAGCCAATCAAGAAAAGGTATGAAATTGATTGTTAAATATATTCTAGCCCAAGAGATGGACAATGTAATTTAAATGAAAGAAAATGATAGAGGGGAATTGGGACTCTTTAAAACTCTTCATCTGGGAATCCCCCATTTTTATATTTATGTTATTTTTACCATTACATATATTTTTTTTAAATGTCTTTTATAAATGTATCATTTTTTCTAAGTTTTAACCTTTTTTGTAAATACTCGTACTTGTTTACTAGCCGCAACTGTGTTGTTTGTTTATCTTGATTTATTTGTTGTTTGGTACCGTATTAATTTGAGGCTTCCTATTTTCTTTTCATTTTTTTCTTTCTTCTTATTTTCTTTATTATTATTATTTTAATGCTATTTGGTTATTATTCAAGAAATTGTGTATTGGACAGTTTGAAATTATGTATGGGAAAATTTGAAAATGTAATAGGAAATTGTGTATAGGTTGGTTTAGCCTTTTTCTTGTGATGCAGTGTGTTGCATGTTTAGGTTTTAATTTGTGGCTTCCTGTGTATATATATATTTTAAGCTTTCTTTTTTTCCTCTTTAATGTTCTTTGATTATATTTTAATTTATGTTATTTGGTAATTAATCAAGATTTTGTGTTTAGGAAAGTTTGAAAGTGCGTTTAGGAATTTGAAATTGTGAAAAATTGTGTTGGTTATTTTAATCTTTTTCCTATGAAGCAGTGTGCTTCGAGAAGAAATTTTGTATTCGAATTTGCTGGCGTTCTTCGGAACTGTCAGTGGCCCGATATTTGTATGTCCGCAAGGACAGGTCAAATTACTAGTTACCCATTTTACAATTGCCTTATATTTAATGGTTTCTTGAAAATTAAATGGATTTTTTTGCCCATCCTGTATAAAGATTTCGAAAAAAATAACTTACAAGCTTTACAAACGGGAACAAATAAGTTTCGTGTCGAAATGAGATACACAATAGGAACAAAAGTATCCGGACACTTTTGGATTTACACATTTTTTCGAACTTCTCCAAATAGGCTTAAGTAACTGCACATGAACATTGGCCATGTGATGAATAGGCTTGAACTCGCATTTAATGTTGTAGATTCTTTCAAGAGGGCATTTAGGGGACCGAAGAGGAATTCATGAAGACGAAAAGTGATTTCAACTCACCCGGTATCAAAGAAAGCTGATAATGATGTTGAAATTTCATCAATGGTTATGCTTAATATGCTAATCTCTCTCATGCTCTAGATGATAAGAAGATTTTCTTAAAAAATCACTAATTTTTTCGCACGTTTTTTGCTTAAAAATTGCAGAGTTGTAAACCAAATTACACAAAACTTACAGAATACTCGACAACGTATTAGAGAGACACTGTATTAAAATTTGAAATAATTACTTTCAATATAAGAGGAAATATGAGTATTCTTTTAATCTTTACTGCGCATGTGCGAGACTTAGTGTGTTGTTTCTTTCACAACTTCAAAGCCAGATGTATACGGCGGCTTATATTAACTTTTCAGTTGGAAAAGATAAAGAGTTAGAAAAATATCGGCATTGTAGAGAGAGGAATTTGAGTTTATCTCTAAGAGAAACAAAAGAATGGGGGATTTTCCACAAGATGTTTTATTTAAACTAGAGCTTTCAAATAATTTTATAGAATTTAATAAAAGTAGAATATGCTGAATACGCAGGCATACTTATAAATAAAATATATAATTTAAATTTCAGTTCGATTATTATTATTTGGAAATTGAAATTTATAATATGAATTTTAGGAAAAATTCTCATCATTTTTTTCCTCTTAGAGAGAAATATAAATTTCTCTCACTGAAATACCAATATTTTTTTCCATCTCAATGCTATTCAAATGGAAATTTTACATAAGTTGACTAATACATCTGGATTTGAAGTTGTGAAAGTAACATTACGCTATGCTTCACACTTGCTCTCTCTCTCAGTAAAAAATTATTTACTACAAATACTCATATATTGTCTAATATCCAGTGTATTTACTTCACATTTTAATACAAGGCTCCTTTCGAGTATGATATTGTCAAAATTCTGTAAGTTTCGTATAATTTGGTTGAAAATTCTGCATTTTAAAAGATAACAAATGCGGGAAAAATTTAGATTTTTTTAAGAAAACCTTTATATCGTCCAGAATATAGTGCTATTTTTAAGAAAATGGGTGCAAGCAATGAGCATATTTATCATCACCATTGCTGAAATTTGCAAATCATTATCAACTTTCTGTGAAACTGTTTGAGCTGAGATCACTTTTTTTTTCTTCATAAATATCCTCGTGACAGCATCTTCACTGTCAAAGCCCATTCATCATATTGTGGAGGTTGAATCGCAGTTCTTCCAACCTTTCTTTAAAATTCGAAAAATATGTGAGTCCGAAAGTTTTCCGGATACTTTTGATCATATAGTGTATCATCTTTGATTATTTCAGAATGAAGGTTAGAAAAATTGTAAAAAAATGTACCACTTTTATTATTTCATAAATTACTATATAAAGTTTTATTTTAAGTTTTACAACAATACGATTTCACTTGAAAGAACTTTTCTATAAGATAAAGCCAATATTTTTTATATTTTGGCTGGTAGATAAATATTCGTATTATTCCCACTTGGTAGGGATGGGATATGAAAACAAAACGTAAAGATAAAAGTTCTAAGATTGCAGTGTCAGATACAGAAATGGAATAATAAAAGCAATGGAAGTTAAGTGTTCACCCTTCTCTCCGGCAACCTAATAGCCCACAAAAGCGAAAAGGTTGCAGATGCAAAAACCTCGCAGTGAAGTAACATCAATTATTCGAAATTACGCCCTTTTCGGGTCTTTGGGCACAATTAAACGGCCCATTCACATTTCACTTTATCTAAACGTTTGCCACGAATGTGTCATTGTTAAAATGACTCAACGTAGATAATATTCTTGTCTTGTTGATGCATCTAAGAAGGAGGAAGTACTGAGCTTTCACGCGTGCGATAAACGATAGCAGCGCCCTTATTTGAGGAAATTGGAATTAATTACCTCCAGTTCCACCATTTCGAACTTAAAGCAATGTAAATGACGCCATATTGGAATTCGGTGGGTATAGATAAATGTAATTTTTATTGTTACGCAATATATATCCCGGATATCTTATTTTGATTTATAATAGGGAAGATAGTACGTTGGAGGAAATCGATGGTATCTAAAAAATTCCTATTTTTTCTTAAGATTCCCGAGATGAGACCTGTTTAGTTTAACTATAATAACTTCCGTTTTGAAACAACACGGTGGTTATATAGGGTCGAACCCCGTAGTTTTGAATCACGGTCTCATGACGAGGACAAAACCTGAGCTCCCACCTACCTCTCCTAAATTCTACACCACACCAGTGGGAGGAAGTCGGACTCGCGTCAGATTAAACGGAAACACAAACATGGCGGACCTTCAGTTGAACCGGGGTTCGAACCCGATTTCACTGAAGAACTACTAATTCTACTCTACAAAAATGCTGGGAGCTACGATCTTGTATTTTTGTGTTGTAAGAGGGTCTATTTAGGAAACCAGTGGTCCAATCTAGAAAACCAGTTTTATTAATATGACAAATAACACAATATTTTAAAACTATTTATAAAATACAATTTACATTGTTTTGAAGAGAAATAAATTTTAAAAACTCTACTACATTATTTTTTATTAAGTTTACTTCCCTATCGCTGTGCATTAAAAGAATAATCAGATGGTAAAAATTCAGCCACCTTCCCCTATTAATAATATTAAGATCTATTTCACTTAATCTGGATAAAAAAGGGAACACGGCCGATGCCCAAATGGGATGTTGCATAAGCTGGGAGTCTGATTGTGAAGTCGTCTTCAATGAAGAAGGGGCGAGAAATTTGATAGATTATATCATCGGTTCGTAATCCCCCATTATGACTTACTTTTTAGAAATCTACCCGATTTCTGAAGCTTCTAAAATACCTTGAATACCTTAGTTTGAGCTCAGATCACTTTTTTCCTTCATAAATTTCTAGTCGGTCCCATAACTGTCCTCGTGACCGAATCTTCTCTGTAAAATGTGAGTTCAAGCCTCTTCATCACAGTTTCGAAGTCCAAGCGCAGTTCCTCCAACCTTTCAAAAAATTCGAAAAAATGTGTGAATCCGAAAGTTTCCGGATACTTTTGATCATATAGTGAGTGTATCAGCTTTGAATAGTTACAATGAAGGTTTGAAAAATTGTAAAGAAGTTTTACCACTTTAAATATTTCAGAAAGATCTATATAAAGTTTTTAAATTTCAATTTCTTAGGAGAGGAAGGATCTATTGTAGGCTTCTTTAAGATAAAGCCTGGATTTTTAAATTTCGGGCTGGTAAGTAAAAGTTAGTATTTTTGTCACTTGGTAGGGATGTGATATGAAATCGTGAATGTTACGAAATATAATAATTAAAGTTCTGAGTTTGGATTATTAGCAGTGTCTGATGCAGCAGAGGCATAAGAAAAGCAAATTACTATTCACCCTTCTTCCCGGCCTCCTAATAGCATACGGAAGAAACAGGTTACAGGAGCGAAATCCCCGCAGCACTACAACAAGAATTATTGGAAATCACGCCCTATTCGGGACTTTCAGCTCAATTAAACGTCCTCTGCAGAGTTCGCCTCATCTGTGCGTTTCCAAAAAAATTGTCATTTCTAAAATGACTCAAGGTCGATCATATTTTTTGCTTCTTGATGCATCTAAGGAGGAGCACGCCTTCGATAAATGATAGCAGCGCCCTCATTTGTAGAAATTGGAATTAAATACCTTGAGTCCCACCATTTTGAATTAATAGCTATCTAAATGACGCCATTTTTGATTTTTGGAATAGATAAATGGATTTTTTTTGCATATTATATATCCCGGATATCTTATTTTAAATTGTTTTTTTTTATTTGGGAATTATAACAAGTTTGTTGTAGGAAATCGATGGTATCAAAAAATTCCTGTTATTCAAGTTTCTCGAAATGACACCGGCTGAGTTTAGTGACATTAACGTTCCGTTTTAAAGCATAGGGTTATTTTTGAACGGACCTCGTAATTTTGACAAGGACGACTCCTGAGCTGGCACCTCCTTTGACAAATTTCTCCACCACACTAGCGGAAGGACGATTTGTAAATGTGTATGATTTAACGAGTAACAGACCTCATACTCGGCGGATCTTCAGTGGAATTGGATTTCGAAACTGGAAACCACCAGTCCAAACCCGAGACCTTATCTCTAGATCAATAGGGCACTATTTCATTTTCAAAGGGATTAATTGAAAAATAGCAAGGAAAATGTTTTCGACAGTTATTACATGACATATATACTAATATTGTTTTGGAGTTCAAAATTATAGAAGCCTAGGGGAATTCGATGGAACTTAAAATAATTTAAACTTGTTTTTCCTGAACATTACTTTTTAAGATTAAATTTCTGAAATACACTGAAATTCTAAACTAATTAAATTGAGATTCCGAAAAATGTATCAACAAAATTCTTTATTTATTTTATTCTCATTTGACATCATTGCTTTTCGATGCAATTCGAATATTTTTAATGCATTTTGTGAAAACACTAATATGGATTGCAACTGTAATTGGAAATGAATTATGTTATATTTTATCAACAATTTGTAATAACAAAATTTAATAACTTCCACTTTTATCAAATATAAATCTATTCATTCTCCTTTATTTGAAAACTACTGTATTTAAGTACTATAATATGGAAAACTTAGCGGAACTAATGCATTTTAAAATCGAAGAGCAAAAAATGTCGGTAAATATTTTTAAAATGTAAATATGAACTTCATCAATATCTACTATTAATCTACACCTAATTTTCTATGTCGAATGCAAATAAATATGCCGAATAATTAGCCGAAAATATATAAAGTAAAAACACTCTTAAATAATTTATTTTTGAAATGTCATGACGAAATAAACTTTTGAAAAGTTGGTTTTCAATACGATTTTTTTAGAACAACAGTTTTTGATAGGTTTTAAGATCTTTCGAGAAAATAGAGACTGCGCCACTTTCTTATGATCGGTCTGGTGTGATGCATGATTTTTTAATTAAACGAAAAACTGTAAAAAAGAAAATTTTTATGGAGTCTTGTGATACTAAAGAGAAGTAATCGAATAAAATGAAAAAAAAAATGTTTTATCGTTAAAGAGGGAAAACTTTCTTTTCTCCCAGCCAGTTTTTGAAAATAAAAAGTGGTTTAAAAGGGATTTTTATGAAACGTATAGGGAAAATAAAATCGCAACACATGGTAGACAATGGATTGATAGATGTCAAATTCCCCACTACTATTCCCTTTAGCTTACATGAAGCACTGATTACGGTTTCAGAGTTACAATCATTTCATAAAATTTTCACGGTATGCGGACAAAAGTTTGAGGAAACCAACATAAAATCTATTTCTCAACCCAGTAGAATGTTATTCCGAGATTTTTTACCGGCAGCCGGAAGGCAGAATGAAGATAAACCATAGACAAGCACAAAGCTATCCAATGAAGGAGGAAAATTAGAGCAATGCAAAGGGAAGCAGTGGTCGAACATCATCGAAACTAGAGTAGGACAACTGAATAGGACACCTTTACAGCTTAGCGCAATTTTAACTAAACTATACTGCACAATATTAAAGGCGCATAAATAGATTTCATTGAAGTAAGCATTAAAGCATTTTCTAAGAAAGACCCCACCCATTGACTGCATTTCTTAAAATAACGATGGAGTTCCGACGAGTTCTCGCTTCCTGGTTGATACCAATCTGGCATGAGGTCTAATGAAATATTACAAAGAAGATAGTTGGTGATTATGCTACCCGGTAGTATAATCGCAAAAGTGTATGAAGCTAAAAGACTCTGTTCACTTTAACTCTAAACTTTCCATGTGTCGCAGAGCAAATAGAACGAATATGAAGAGGCCTTAACTGAATATTAACAAGTTTCCATTTGTACCTCAATAACACGGCACGGTCTCTTCGCAAAGTTCCTAAAGCTTTCTCTCCAACCTCCTTTCCAGGTCTCGAAACCGTTAAATCTATCCAAATTTCAAGGAATTATCTATGGAAAATTTAATTTGAAGGCTGTCTGTGTCTTCAGGTCGGACACTCCACAATCTAAAGATTGGTTTGGTTAATGTTACAAGGGCCAATTTCGCCATATGTTCGTTATTTTCAGATCATAGAAGAATTTTAAAACAGTGCAATCCAAAACTAAATCATTTTACAAAGTCTGTCCTCACTTAGAAAAGAAAAGTTTGAAATTGGAATTGGTCTCAAGGATGTCCATAATTTAAGAAATTGAATCCAATTACCTTCAGGTTCACTTATTGGAAGACTGTTCACTCTCGACAGGAACATTTTACTAGAGCATCCTTTGTGCTGAAGTAACCGCAGCATCGGCCTTCATCTGCACCTTCCGCCTTCACAGCTGCGCTGAATTCGAAATCATAACGCTGTCTGTGCAACGAGAAGATTGAGGGCGCATCTGGAAAAGAACACAATAGTTTGTTTACGAGTCTGCAAGGCTTTCGACACTCTCTGTAAAAGAGTTTCAAGTAAAGAAATTCCTGACGCCACGCGCTAAAATGCGCTGTCTGTTAATCAGAGTAATGAAGCAGTTAGAAATGAACTGACAAACACATTGTATATGCCTAGCATGTCATTTTAGTTTCTTCTTGCACGGAGTTTTAGGATGTATTGCAATCCTGAAAAATTTTGGCTAACATTGTAACTGCAAAAAAGCAGAGATCGTCTGATGAATCCAGGTTTTACATCTCCCACAGTTCGAGACAATCATTTTTGAAGTAATGTCTGAACACAATCGAAAACGCAATTAAAACCAGCGAGTTGAAGTTTGGCATTTTAACATCAAAATCGTAAGCTTCCAAATTTTTTTTTTTGATAATTGAAACAGTGTATTACGCTCAAACAATTTAGGAAATTCTCATATCGTTATGTATACATACTTGGAAAACTAATCTAGGCAACTATTCCGTTATTGAACTCGCTAGCTCTGCCTAGATCAAAACATGACTATTCACAACAAGCAAGACAATTATAGGGAGAAATTATAACTCAATTTAAGTAACATTAATTCGGAAATTCATACCGTTAATTTCACGCTTTCGTCAATAGGTTTTCGCTAATATAAATATAGAATTTATTAGCAATTATATTATAAATTCATGAATAAAAATAAAATTGAACAAAAAATTGATAGGTCAGGTTGTACACCGATAGTATATGGCATGAATGGTAAAAAATATTGACCTTGGAAAGATCATATAGAACATACTATCCAAATTCAACGCTTTTTAGATGCACATGGTAGTTTTCATTGTATGACATCCGTTCAGATTCTCAGAGATCCTCTCACACCTTGTGAAAATATTAATGCATCACTTCGAGACTCGTAATCCCCTTAACTGTCGCGCACCGTCATATTGACGTGCATCGAATTATCAAATTCTTAGGCTTATAAAACTACCTTTTACAATTAGCTTTATAATTTGACACACGTAGAATTCGAAGGCATTTCCAAGTATTCCACATCTTAGACGAATGAAAATGATAGCTCCTTCCTAAAAAACAGAAGGGTCATGTGATCTGATATAAAGAAAATTCTATTCTTTAGGGGTTAATACGATTTTAACCAGCAATATTTTGAGATAATGTACTTGAAGTAATGGTAACTCTTAAAAGGTTAGTTCAAGTCCTTGCCAAATTTAGAGAGCCTTACAAAAAAAAAAACTAGATATTTGTCTTTATCTCAAACCATAGAAAAGCGTACTAAATTTCTTCGAGTAAAATTAATTAATAAAAATCAAATTTTATTTAATTAGCAAATCTGCTTTTCATTTCGATACAAGGTACTTTTTTAATGTGCCATTACTAGAAAAGTCGGTCTCTGTCTATGATGCTCAAATTTAATTTAAACTCTAGACTATAAATGCTAAGACTATTTTTCAACTTTTAAAGACCCAATTAGGATTATGCAATGAAGACTTATTCTGGTTCGACAGTACAAATTTAATAATTCAGATGAATTTCAGAGCATAACTTTGCAAAGTCGTTGGTCCATTACTTAAAATAGTAATGCCAGAAATACGCTACAGCAGATGTCAGCTTGTCTTCAATAGACTTTTACTCATTATAGAGCCCTAAAGCTTCATAAAGACGCAAGATTTATCAATCAGACACTGAGACATTTTTAATAAACGTTTAACACTCGGAGATGGGAAACAGGATCGCCGAAAAGGATCAAAAAGGAAAATTAGAAACGTAACTCCACACCGATTGACAAAGTAATTATTTGATGTTTCGACTGCATTGCTACGTTGCTCAAAAAGTCAGAAACTTTAAAAGTTTGAACACTACGTTAACCAATAAAATGCCTCCAATCCATCGAGTTACAGATTAAGCTTCTGGAAGTGATTTACTGAAAGCAATCTCTAATTCATGATGTCAGCAGTGATTCGAAAAACAATGATAACCGAGGTGTCTTGGTGGTAAAATTTGTCACTGGTATGAGAGATGGCGGTTCTTTAAATAGGCCATCATAGATGGCGAGGCCTGGTGCAAGTTAACATCTAAAATTCTCATCCTATTGGTTTAGTTCCAGTATATTAACGTCCAATCTTGGAACAAAGCTGAGGGACTACTTCAAGGATGACCTCTACAGTTTGAAACCGTGGCAGTGATCCAGCCGACACACAGGCCTGCACTGGCATGTCAGTTAAATATCCGTACTCATTATAAGGTGATTTCGATCCTTTCAGAGTTTAAAACACTTGCACCAATCCTCAACAAAGATGAATTTTCAGTGGAGACCTCTCCGTCCCGAAATAAGATCTTAGAACTTGTTTCACCCCGAACCCCTTTCTTGGTAGGGCTGAAGTTGGAGGGAACTGTTGGCTCTGTCGTGAGGGGTCTGTTCTTCGGTACCTCCGGTTGGGTTCCATGACGTTAACAACGGAACCCACACCAACCACCGAATGCCGGGGTACCAGAATAGAATAGGTTGCAATAGCATCAAACCACGGGTCAAATTACAAGTTCGTTACAAAATTGCTTTCGTGATCTTCACAGCGGATCGTTACTACAAGAAATCAAACAATGTTCGAAACAAAGTTTGTACACGTTTTATCCAAAGATTAATCTTTTTCCAATTACATCTACTTAAATAAGGGAATATATGAATTGTTCTGACAGTTTTATCTGTTTCGTCTCGTACTTTTCCGATTTAAAATTCAAAGGAAATGTTGGACCCTATTTTGTTTCTGTTTTATTCATAACATTTTATTTAACTTGATTTGCTGTGTTTTTGTAAAAAGAAGGAATATTCTATCGGTTTTTCACTCACTTGATGTACCATATATCTGAAATTTTATCTATTTATGTGACTTATGACGATTGATATTGAAAGTTTTCAAAACTTAATGATCAGTTGATCATTGCTTGAAAGATTAATTAAAATCAAATCGATTGTATAGTAAAGGCGCCTCTAGTGCAGAATTAAATGATTTCTAGTTTCCATACTATTTATAATAATGAATTATGAAGACTTAAGGATGGAAATAGTTAAAATAAATCTATTTCGGTACTCCAAAGTGCTTTTTCTAAAAAAATTTATTATTTTACAAGATAAATTTAAAAAAATGCTTTAAAATTATATACGACTTTATACCTATCTGTTTTATTATTTATTAGAATTCATTTAAATTTGAAACTCCTTAGAAATTTTCTTTATTCTATAAGATGTTGCCTTCTTTATGGAAAGGGCTGTCGTTCTCATTCATCTCAGAAGGCATATAATACTTGGTGTTTATAGATTCTGCTAATTCTTTGTATAAAATTATAAAGGTGATTCATGATTAAATTTAGTTTTAGTCCAAATTGGATAATTGTGTAGCTGATTTTCGCTTTAAGAAAGGCGGTTAAAACATGAAGGGGATAATTTAAATGCTAAAAGGACAACCATAAATGTTGTTAGTGTGATAGAAAATATTTCTTACCTATCAGTACTAGATTTTAAAGTTGTAGTAATGAATTCCTCTAGCAACGAAGCCTTAGAGGTTACAATGATAGTCTCATGACCATGACAAGGGTTAGATTCAAGAAAATGTTAGCAACTATTTGCGATTCTGAAGATTTGTCAATGTGACGGTGAATATGGTGCACAGAAAGGTCTTTCACAAATTTTAAGAATAGGTCATCTTCGAAATAGAACATGGGTTCGGAAATGAGAAAGGGGATTCGCTACAGGTAGCTATTTGCCATGAATGAATAAAAGAGAAGATGCACCAGACGAAATGTACAAATAATTTGAGGGAATACAAATTTGCAATAACCCAGTTGTATGAATAACGATATGTGAAGAGTGTATACTCAGACGGCAAGTTCTTTTGAACCACTACTTGAATATTCAGGTTTGTTGCTGAAGCTTTTATCGTATCAGTGATCCGAAACGACTTGTAATGTGGCAAATGATTTCATTTTGACCATTCGAATATTCATTGAGCATTAGATG
>BGPR01000670.1:0-52088 GCA_013235015.1 Araneus ventricosus
GAAAATACAGGAAATTAAAAAGCGTAGAAATCTAATTTAAAGGCACATTGTTTTTTAAAAATAATAAATATTCTCCCTCTCCACATGCAAGATGCATGTTCATCAAATTATAATCAGTTGTAGGTAATATAAAAATTTAAGTTGATGGGTTTGAATTCTTTTTTATTTTGAAGTTTTCATGATGAAAGAAATCTTATAAAACTATTAATCTATTGTCTTAAAATGCAAGGAAAATATTAATGTTGTTTCTTTTATTCAATACAGTAGAGTGATACAATTTCCCTTACCATAATGTTTAGATAACAAATCGATGCAAAAAATCGAGAACTATTATTAATTTCAACATTAAGAGCTATAAATAAACTTATAACTTCATTCATGATTGAGAAATGAAAATACCCTATACTAAAAAAAACAACCACCCCAAACCAATATTTTGAGTTTTGCAGTGCTAATAAATTAGCTATAAAATCAGTCATCCTTAGCTGAATGTCTCCCCACCTATCTGTTCAGTAATACTAGCATTAATAATAATATCATTTATTAACTTCTTTTCAAAATGTGTGGGATAAAAAAAAATATGCATCTTTTTTCAGTGGTATAGAACTAGAAAACATACATTCTAGATAAGAAAATGCGATTTTTTTTTTATCATCCTTGAACCTTAAGATAAATACTAAGCATTGCTTTGTTTATCGAAAAAGGCAGAAGTGAGTTAAAATTATTAAATACACAAACTAAAAACTTACGATTTTTATCTCCGCTGAAATTTGAAAGAGATTGACCCACCGCGTATTGAAAAAAATCATTGCATTTATAGTGCCTGCAAAAACTGATATTAAATCGAGCATTCTCAGATTAATATACCAAATAAGTTTGTCGAGGGAACCAACCAATCTTCTGTTTATGTACGATGATAATAACGACCACAATTAAACGAAATGCCCTCACTCAGCTCAGAGAGGCACACAAAGGAGCAAATATTCGTTTTTCTCTTCGCTTTGCTGTAATTTGCTTTCAAACGAGTAATCGCTGTAATTTTAATTTACGGCGATTGCGCTGTTTAAAAACCGGAAACTGAGAACTGTGACTTCAGTTATTGATTACTATTGTAACAATGTGAATGTGACATTCCAAGCACACACTCAACCTACGTTTCAACCAAATCCCTTTCTACAAACATTGAAAATAATTTTTGCTGGCGCCATCTGTTGACAATACAAAGGACTAAACATTAAACTTAACAGAAAGTATTAACAATAAGTAGAAGTAATAACAGTTTTTTTACTTGAATTTTTTTAGAACAGTTTGCTTATACTTAATTAAACTTTTTGAAAATTAAAAGTGTGATTGAAATAGCAGTTATTTGGAATAGATATTTAAAAATAGCAATAGCAAAAAGATTTGTTACTCAAAAAATAGTGGATTATACATCCCTGGGCAGCATGGAAGTTCTATGAATCCAAAATAAACAAAACAGAAAACTCGTTCCTACGTTGGGACAACCAATCAAAAAACTTGCGCGAAGAGCGCGAACGTAAAGTTACTTGACTTGTGTTCTGTCCTTGTTGTGACGCTGAGCTTCAATTGCGTTTTACACATGAATCCTAAGTTTCTGGAAGTTTGCAATGGATTCGCTGTTGGAAGGGGAAAAATACAGACTCTCTAATGGCGATGAAAATAGATACAACAAATCTGTTATATTCGTCAAGCTGACGGATTCGATTCTGAAATCGATCGAAGAGTTTATGAAAAATGTAAGTAATTCTTTATATTTCTGTAATATTTACAAAAGTAATGAACTGAATTTGGGGTACTGTGGTGATTAGCAAATACTTATGATGAAAATTAGATTTTATTTGAAGCGAAGCTTGTATCTTATTTCATTAGAGAATTACGATGCAATTTTTTGCTATTTACCCTAATTTTAATCATCTTAAGTATTTTGTATAGTAAAATTTTATATTCATTTATATTTCTCTATAAAATGATAGGGTAAATGCTCCAGTTACGTCCACCTTAAGAGAAAATTTGAAATGGAAATTTCACAGTGGGTGACTGTTTAAAGCATATTAAATCATACTTATACTATCCTTTAGCAAATTTTATTGGCTTTCTGCTAGTTATAAAATTTTTCTGAAGAAAATTTTAGATTTGGAGTTATGAATTTTTAAATAAATTAACCCCATTTGTACCAGATATGGCCACCTTGCTCCAGTTATAGGTACCTCTATGCACCAGTTTTGGCCACACCAATATTATATTTTTGACAGACACTTTAATCAATTTTAAGCAAAAATAAATAATTTTTATGCAATATGTATATTAGTACATTACTTTCTGTTATTTTAAATGTGATTTTTTTTTTTTATGAATTTATAAAGATTATAATAAAATTTACTTAAGCTGATTTTAGCTGCAGATTTCAGTAAGAAGAAAAAAAAACAAACAAAAAAAGAATGGGAATGCAGAAAACAATAATTTAATTTGGTTGATGAAAATACAAACTGTATATACTCACATAACTTTTTTTTGATAAAATATGAAACAAAAAATGGGGAGAGCAATAAACTTACATTGCAAATGCTTAAAGCATAGGCATCTTACAAAGAATTTATATTTTTATACTCGCTAACATTATCCACAAATATGTATTTTTATAATTTTTAATTGCAACATTAATCAAATTCATCAGAATCATTTTTAAAATTAGAGCAATCCATGTATATAAAAGAATACTCCTCATCACTCGAGTCAGGTTCCTCAAGTTGAAATTTTCTAACATAAATGTGAGGTAAACATTCAAAATGTAAATGTTTTTGACATTCCATTTTGAATGTCCTTAACTGCATTACCAACTTTAGGTGGTGAGTTGCAAAGCCTTTTTATGGAAATGCCTTCTTATTTTTAATTGGAGCCATTAGTATGTAAAATAAAAACTAAATTAAATCAGTTATTTTTATTTTAGAAACAAAACTAAATCAGTTACTTTTATTTCAAAAACAAAACTATATCAGTCACTTTTTATTTTAGAAACAAAAATAAATCAGTTGCTATTATTTTAGAAACAAAACTAAATGAGTTGATTTTATTTCATCCAGATATTATTAAATTGAAGTAATGACTAAAAACACAAAAATGAACTATGTGGCCAAAACTGGAGCATGTAATGTTCCACTTTTGGCCACTTGCATGGCCAAAACTGGCACATATAGTAAATTTGAAGTACCAGTTTTGGCCACCACCCATTTAATCTTAAAAATAATTAATTTTGATATGAAATCAGAATAAAATGAAAGCTTATCTCATAAACCCTAAGGGAAATCAGTTTTAGTTTAAACTTTTAATTCTGAGAGCCTGTTGATGAAAAACTGTAAAACCTTGTTCCTTAACAAAAACCTTAACAGTTGTGAGCATACAACACATGATCATACATTTGATTTTTTTACAAGTCACATGATTGAGAAAAATGAACCAATCAGATTTAAAATAGTAAAATAAGGATTGCTTAAAGTGTTGGAATGCTTATTATTGGCTAATTTGAAATTACTGGTTAATTATTGGAAAAACAGATCCAATGTGGCCATAACTGGAGCATCTACCCTATTGCTTATGAGGAAATAATAGAGGTAGGTATAGGGACATCATATCAAAGTTAGATGTTTCAACTTAACCTAATAATTGATAGCTTATAAGAATAAAAATTATTATATAGCTTATAATGATAGATTAATTGAAATTGTAAAATTTATTTTGTTGATTCTTAATAAAAATCTATTCCTCTCACAGGGGTGAAAATCTTTCGCGATTTTCTGCTTTTTTGTATATTTCTTTGACTCCTCTTTTTTAACATAGGACTATGTTCCTCCCATTGGGGTCTCATGGAGGAATTTGATTCACATGACAAAACGCCACAAAAAATGTTGTATGGGAGATTCTCTATATCTCGGTAACTACATATTTTAAAAACATTACTAGTGTCTTATTTTAGAGATAAAGGGCAACAATAGAAGTTACAAAAAAAAATTGAAAATCGGAAAAGAGTCATGCGAGTAAAGTAGTCCTACGGCTTTCACGTCAGCGGCTGTTTGAAAAAGACAGCCGCCTGTCATTTTTTCTTTTAAATTTTCATATTCCATTTTTTTTTATTATTCACTTCCGAGGATGAAAAACCAATTTACAGGGAAGGGAGTGAACCGGAAGAACATGACATTCCAACACAAGGGGTGTCTCATTGTGACTGATCATGTGGATTGGAGGCAAGGTTTTTATAGTCTTTTCTATTGACTTTGGATTTGAGGGTTATTTTCAGAAAGATTATTATTATTATTAAGAAATTTCTCCCCACATGTTTTTCTTTCAGGTAGATTTCCTAGATGATATTTTTTCTGCATAGTATTCATCATGCCATTTTGTTTCCCAATGTTCAGCATAGCATACCGGAACACGAAGTTCGAATGCGCTAATGTCCGTGTATGCGAAATAGTTATAAAATTGTGATTTGTGTCATTAATATTTTTAATTATGTCTGTGATAAGAACTGATATTATCATCCGTGAAAGCACCATAAAACAAAGCAATGTGATCACTGCCAAACTATTAAATCTATTTTTGAAAACATGACATGAAAAAATAAGCTTGTATAAAAAGAACTACAGTCGAACGTCGCAAATCCGGAATCATTGGGACTTCGGCAATTCCAGATTTGGGATAATTCTGGATCTTGGATCATTTCAATATTAAGAAGTGAATTTAACATCATAAAGCACATAATTCAATTTAAATTTTTTAAACTTATTTATTACTTGTTTTCTTTGATTTATAAACATAATTAATATTATTTCTTATTAATTTTAACATTTTTACAAAACATTTCATTTAAAGTGAGTTGCTTTATTAATTTTGGTTTCTGATTAAGTAACTTCTCTTTTATTTTATGTATCGCCATTATGTCTGACTTTGAAAAAACGTCTCTTTGCTCGAGTCCTTTTATTGTGGTGTTCAACATTTCCACTAAGCTGTCAATTGACATTTTATCTTCCGCTTGTGTTTCTTCTTCGCTATTGGATACCAAAGTTTTGGAGTTCATCAACACCATACTGCATATTTCGGCATTGGTGAGCTGACACGCTGTCGGAGCTTTATCGTCGCAATGCAGTACTTCAAAGGCGTCATCTTCGGCGATTTCTTGTCCTCTTCACTTGTTGTACTCAAGTAGTTCAATTTTTCCTTTTCTTTTGAGATTTGAAATCGGTATCCATGTTTTCTTTGTCCTCATAGAATATGGTTGCCGGCCACATATAACAACTCGCATAAGAGAAGTACTTCATTCGCGAGAGCTAGTTCAGAATTAAAGACAACTGCGAATTACCACAATATTCCATTCATTCTGGGCAAATCCTCTTCGTGAGCCAGAAGGGGGAGAGAAATTTGTGCATGCATCTTATTTGTTAACATTTCTTACATTCTGGACTAGTTCGTTTTGAGTGCTAGAGAGGGGAAGGAGGAAGATATTGTAACTCCGTGATTTGTTACAATAGCCCCCTCTGCAATACCTTCGTCGCACATTGCTGTACCCGTTGTTAAATACTTTCCCTCCCCAGATGGTTAGGACCGGTTTCTGCTGACTCTGGGCACTGATTTGTTAGATAAAAGTTAGGATATATATTTTTTTCCTTGGGGGGACGGGGGGTTATGGAATGAAAAAAGTCCGGATTTTGGATTATTCCAGATTTTGGATGTCCGGATTTGTGACGTTTGACTGTATTTGAATTAACTCATGCCTGGCAGTTAAGAGGTTAAGGCATAGTTAACTTGTGATTATTCATAAAACTGATATTTATGCATGACTCTTTTGTGCTTTTTTCTTTTATAAAGCAAAATCTGATCCATAATATCAATAATTTTTATAAAATACATATATTAAACATAAAATATTATTTATTAATTGTATCTATTTTAAGAAAGTGAGTAAAATATATTGATTTTATAATGTTAAAAATAAGTATTTGTAATTTAAAAAATTCATACGTGGTGGTAAGCAAGACCATATTTGTTTCTTTTTTTGTGGCGAATAAACCATTCATTAATAAGTGTTTACTTATCTCTTTGTTAATGTATGTAGCTACTCGTGCATTTTTCCTCTTTTTTGTATCTTTGCTGTTTTCACCCCTGCTCTCAGACCTGCAGTTTTCCCTGTATTAAAAGAACAGCCAAACCAAGGAATAATTATTTATCCTTTTTGTACATACTAATATATGTGTGTGTGTTTTGAAAAATTAATGATAGGTATATTTTAAAAACAAGACGAAAGCGGGTATTCGCCAATACACAATATGGCCTTGCGTAAGAGAAAGACAATTGAATGTGGCAATTTGAATGCTTTTTTTTTCAACCCAATTGAAGCAAAAATTGGACACATATCTACAATTAATGTTAGCAGTCCTCATACCAATTTTTATTAATCTGAGGCGCAGGGTTTAGGAGTTATCATGTTTGCAATTATACAGACCGACAGACAGCCAACCCTTTGACTGATTTGGTCCAAAATATGATATGGACCTACATCCCTGATCTTAAAACTGTCTAGCTATTTAAGTTTTTGAGTTATCATTTTCACATGAACATGGACAAATAGACTTCCCATGGATGGATTTTGTCCAAAATTTAATAGAAGCTTACAAATTATGTGTAAAGATCACATACCAAATTTCATTTCTCTAGCTGTAATAGTTTATGAGTTATCATGTTCACAGACAGATGGATACAATTCCAAAATTGTGTTTTTTGAACTCGGGGGAAGTCTAAAGCGTGGAGATTCATCAAAATCTCGAGTTCAAATTTTTTGACGATTACAAAACTTTCTCTTTGTATATGAGAAATTAATAACTGTATTATTGAAGAAAATTGTTAACTTTTTTTTTAAATTTGATAAATCTATTAAGATTGCTAATAAACTTAATGTGGAATGATTAATAAATTCAGGCAAGAAGTCTGTCAAATTAAAGTGTTTTAGTTCACTTAAGCCATGAGATTTGACATTCGTCAACACAATACAAAATTTTTTATGACCTCAGTCCCCAACCCAAATCCTGGATTCGTCACTGAGTATTGTTTGTTCATATTTAATTGGAAAAATTAAATAATTAATATGAGAAAATTAAAGGTTATATCAATCTATCATGTAGTTTTGAGACCAATTAACTATTTTTCTAAATTATTTTTATATATTCATTAATGAAATACTCTATCACCTATGTTTTGACATAGATTTTTCATTTTTGTAGACTGGTTGCTCTAACCCAAAAATTCAATTTGATGAAAAGGGTGGGGTAAGTATTATTTTTTGATAAGAAATTTATCTAGTAATTATGTGAACATTAGATCTGTGTCTCTCTTCCCCCCCTCCCAATAAAGAAACAAATTAAAATCAGTTCTTCATTGCAGTATTTAAATGTTTATCCTATGTTATTAATTTTGAAGACGATGTTTCATGGACACCAAATATCATAATTGGTCTCTCAGGGAGGCACCTTCTGACCCCCTCCATATATACACTAACGTACAAAGCACAAGCATATATACACAAATTTTACTCCCTGTATTTGCAAAACAAATTCATTAACTTATGAATAAAGTTACATGAAAAATATACTGGAATGTAGAAAATTGTATCCTTAGAGTAAAAGGCACTCTTCAAATTTTTATAAAAGAAAAGAGGACTACAAGATTAAATGGAACTAAACAGGAAAAAGCAACTTTCAACATAGAACTGTGATCTGATCTTTTTTTTTTTTTTTTATTGTAAATTATTTATACAAATCTTTGCTTTCATCACTATTGACAAAATTACAATTAAATGTCTGTCTTCATCAGTTTTAACAAAATTATATTTAAATGTCCATTTTTATCAGTATTAACAAAATCACAATTAAATGTCTCATGTTTACGAATAAGATTAAAATGCTTTAATAGTGCCAAACTCGCCAAAACACTGAAAACATTAAACAGCCACCATCTTGAAATGGAATAAAAAAAAAATAAAAATTCTTTTTTATGACCTTTATGCCAAATTTGAAGGTATTTGAACAGCGTATTTGGTTGTGACTGCATAACAAACAAATGTAGCTACAGACAGACGAAATACTGAACAGTCAAGTTGAAGCAAAGACCTCACTATGCTCAGTCAATTATTTTGTTGCATAACTTAAATGTTATGCTTTTTTTTAAATTTTCTAAAATTTATTTAATTCTGTTACTCCTCAATTCCGAAAATTTTATGGCTTGAAAATTTTTTAATTTTATACTTTCTCAAAATTATGATGCATATGTTAAAGTATTGATTCAAGATTCTTAAAATATCCTTTAAATTTGGTACAATCATATTGTTTTTTAGAATTTTAAATGAGTACCTTTTTATCTAAAGTAAATTATATACTATAATGAATATAAACTTTAGTTTTCAACTCATTTTCTCCCTGATGAGACAGATAATATTTAAAACATTTTTTTTTTTTTTTTTTAATGAACCAAGTTTATAGAACTATGTAGTCCTGTGAAATCTAATACAGTGCCTGTCTATAAAATTTAAGATTTATTTTTGTATCCTAAATGATTAAAAAAAAAAAAATTCCTATTGAAGCATTCGCTACTGATCACTGTTAGCAATCTCCCACTGATACTTTGTCTTAATGGCAGAAGGAGCTAAATCTTTTTTGCTTCACATACACATGTAGTTAAATTTGTAGACTTCTAAGGGTAGTGAGTAATGGTGAAGAATGCAGTACTTAAATCATACAAAGGTTTCTTTTTTTTAATGCTGTAATTCCGAGACTTCATACAACATTCTTATTGCCATATATATTTCAGACTGATTACTTTGTGTGACTATTGACCATTGTAATACAATAAATAATAAATGCTTAAAAAATTTATTTTAACCTTCAGATGTGATTAAATTCATATTGTTTAATGTAATGCAAGTAGAAAGCTTATTCTCTTTGTTATAAATGGATTTTATCTTTTAATATTTTATTTAAATGGTTTATAAATCAAAAATCAGTCTTGATGGCTATATGAATCTAAATTTCTAATATTTTTAAAATTCTGTATTGATTATTTTGAATGTTTCTTTACAGTGTAATTTTCAATTTTTCTTCTTTTTTTCCCCCACTATAATAGGTGATAAATTTTTATACAGATAGTGGAATAAAGAAGTACAGTTTTAGTCTTTCAGACATAGGAGGAAAAGAAAATGAAGATTCAAATTACCTTCCAAACAGGAGTTTTGAATGTGTACAACAAAATAGGAATGGGTACATAACAAAGATTTTTGCATTTTGATTATGATTCCTTTGATAAACTCTATTTAGAATTAAAATATTACTTTTATCTTTACTTTTATTTTATACTAGCTGCATTTGGCAACCACCTTGTTCCCTAGAAATGTTGCTTGAGTTTAGTTTCCGTTAAACCTCTTGTACATAAGCTTGGCCTTCATGGTTCTTCCATCAAAGTATTTTAGAAACTGTCCACATATTTTGTTCATTGTGCCTATGTACCTCCTTAATTACGGGTCTGCGATCTAATGTTAGTTTATTTATCTTAGTTTTACAGGCTGTTATGACTTTAAAAGTACAAAGTTTGTTCCCAAATTATAGTTAAAGTAATATTTTTGCAGTGCTTTATATTCCATTAGTAAATCACAGTTCCACAATTTCTCATTTTGAAATTGCTTTCATTTCATTCCTATTATAGACAATCTGTCTTTTATGTGCTTGAATTTGTTTATTCTAGAGAAAAATAATTTTAACCCTTTGCATACCAATGGCTCTGCTATATAAGGACATCGTGTTCCATGTGAACTTTCAGCTCAAAATGCATATACAGTAAATTCTCGATTATCCGGCATTCGAATATCCGGAAAGCTCAACTAACCAGAAAAATTAGAAAATTAGTTTTTCTAAAATTTTTACATCCCATTCACGTGGGCAATTTATTTCTGGAATGCAACGTCTGCTCCGCACGGAGGGGCGTAGAAAAAAAAAAGCAATATACAGTACTGTGATGTACACAGACTTGTTTTATGGGATGGGTGGGTTCAAAAGCAAAAGTGGGAACCGAAAAAAAAAGTTCCTCACCTTTCGCCGAAAAAAAAAAATTGCCAACCAAAAAAAAAAAAAGTAAAGGGACAGAATCAGTAAATAAATAAATAAAAGCTCATTTCGTCAGCTATTTTTATATGTTTACAATGTATATATTTACGGTAAAAATTCGGCAAACCATACTTTTTTTTATCATTAATGTTAAATTAAAATCTTTATAATATATTTTGTAAATACAATGTTATGAAAGATACAGAAGTATTCTTAAAAATTATATTTAATGCTCATTTCAAAATGACAAACAAATTATTTGGGTGAAAAAATCTTTTTTTTTTTTTTTTTTTTTTTAAAAGGATATTCCCTCCCCCCATTTTTCTCGTCATACTCAACTATCCGGAAATCGGCATTTCCCGAGCATGCCGGTTAGTTAAGCTTTTACTGTAATCAATTTTTTATTCAAACAATTTAGACAGGCTTTAACTAAGATAATAACTACTTGTTTTATTTGCTATTCAAAGTGATTTCATTGTCCTTTAAAGAATTTAAACAAAAAATGTGACCTGCAAAGCACAATAAGCATCTAATTAGTTTTTGGAGAACAAAGAGTTACATTTTAGAATTACAGTTTTTGTGTAAAAAATGAACTAAACTTCTTTGAGATTTTACCATGTTTTGAAAAGTTATCACAGAAAATTGTTTGTATGCTTTTATTTCTTTGAGTATTATTTGGATCAAGCTTTAAAGTAACATTATATTTATAACTATATAATATATATATATATATATCAGACATGAAATGGCTCTCTTCTGGGAATTTCATCCTCTTTAAGTCAAAATTTAATTAAAAATGTAGATCCATAAAAGTTTGGCAATTATATGTGCAAAGAAATTGAATCCCTATTGCAGTTTGGTAACAGACTTTTACGGGTCTTGCTTTTGCAAATATTGCTCTGTAAATATAAAAGAAATTTTCCTTACTGAAATTTTTCATGATGCATCAACTAAAATTAAGTAGTAATAAAATCTGAAGTTACACTAAAACAGATGAAAATTATTAGTATATATTTTGTCAAAGTTTTAAACTAATGGAGAAAAGGCTGTTCTTAATTTATTCCAAAAGCAACTAATAATTCGTTAAATGGAGCAAAAATAGATAAAAATTTATTATAGACACAAAATTTCACAATTTTTATGAGTTGAAAATTTTAAGTTTTGTGCAAGATTACCTTTCAGATTGTAAACTTAAAAAAAAAAAAATATTACAATTGTCTTTCTATGTTGAAAAAAATACAATTCTGAGGAATTTATATTCTTTAAAACATAATTTAATTGTTTTAACACTTAAATTATATGGGAGGAAGAAGTTGTATTATATGAAAAAAATAGTTGTATTATGAAAGTTTAGCTATATTGTATAAAAAATTCAAAAGTATGTAATATAGTAAAAGTATGTAAAGTATGTAAAGAATATATGTTCTCAAAACTCAATATTGGGAGGAACAGAGAAAAAAATATATGAATTTAATCATGGTGTTATAAGTTAAATTGTAGTAAGTATATTTATTAATCTGGTTTATTTTATATTTTTTTAGCATTGAAGGAATTTAAAGACTTATTTTTTTTAATACATTATAAGTATTTTAGTATTGGAAGCTTCTTAACTATTGTGTGTACTGTTGTTTAATAGAATTATATTCTAAAATTTTCATAACATACTTCTGATTAATTTTTTTTTACGTATGCTCCAAAGCATAAAATTGATTTTACTGGTAACAAAAAATGAGCATTATTCTAATTTATGTTTTGTTTAATTATACTTTTCTTGCAATTTTAAAATGTAGTTTACATTTTTGCAGATCTATGACCAAAATGGGAGTAATCATTGCAATTTGAAGTACTAGATTAGAATCTTTTTGATGATTGATAAATGAATTCTAATATTTTGGTCTTCCCTAATTCTGTTATTTGTTGATTTTCTAATTTTTTAAAAATCATGTAAACTAATAAATAACAGGTTATGAAAAATTCTTCCTTGTAATACACATAATACATTCCTGTGATGAAATCATTTCTTGAAACTAAAACTACCTGAATTTTTAGTTCTTTAGAATCATTAGGATGCATGATGATGAAAATGCAAATACGTGCTAAAGAAGATAGTTATGAAAATACCAGGTTTAAGGTGGCTGTGGCAGAAAAAGAGCAAAAACAGAATTGGTAAGAAAGTTTTTCTGTCAAATTTGGACTTTTTATACAAAAGTATATTTATATTACCAACTGGTATAAGGAAGGATGAGGGTATGTCACCGGCGTATGCTCCAGAAACAAAGTTCTTAGCCTGCGCCGGATTAAACCGTTAAACTCGATTATCACAGATAACTGGTATAATATTGTAATTAAACATAATAAATAAATATTGCTTTTCTTCTTTTTATATGACTAATGTGTATTGTTCTGGCATTCTTATACTATTAGCAGGGGTGGGGCCAGTGGGGGAGGGGGACGGAGAGGGCCAAGGCCCTCCTGTTGGGAAAAAAATTTTCTACCCCGTTCATGCAACAGGGTATTCAACTAGTAGATAAATGAAGATCTGGCAAAAATTTGAGACCAATTTCATTATACCCCCATACAGGTAAGTCCCCCACCCCACCCGTCGGGCAGACTCTAACGCCATTACTTACTATTAGAAAATTCATATCTTTATTATGAAAAATTTTATATATAAATTTTTTTTATCAGCTTTATTGTTTATTTAATTTTCTTGTATTCTTTTATAGTGCAAAAGAGATTAAACCAGCTGGATCTCATATTGGTATGTATGAAAAATATGAAAAAAATACGACTTTTCAGTATTGTTACCCATCTTATACATGTGCTAGATATATACTTTTATTTTAGATAAACTTTTCTTTTTCTTACATCTTTTAATTTTTGTCTGGTCAGATGGAGATCCTTTCTGCTGTTTACAAGAAATAAAAGAAAACAAAAAGAGCTGTTTATTTGTACAAACATGCTGAAATTCAAAAAGTAGATTTGATAAAGTTCCATATTTCCATAAGACAGTGAAAAATAATAAATTTGATTTAAAAATAAATTTAGGTCAGTTGCAAACATTTTGTTCTGTTTTGTGTAAAATGGTAGCTAGGAGATCCCAATGATGCCATAAATTGTTTATAAGTATAACTTTTTGCTATTTTTTTTCCTCTCTGTCTTCCAAATGACAATGTTACTGATATTTTGTTTTTGGTGTGTGTGAATATGAAAAATTGTAGGAAGGCTTTGTGGTATAAAAAAATAAAATTATGATGAATAATTTTCATAAATTGCTTTTGTTCCATTAGGTCATCAAATTAAAGTAAATCAGCCCAAGAATATTGCAGTTCCCTCAAACTCCTGCTCTATACCAGTAGCCAAATCAATAGCGCCTGTGAAACCAAAGAATAATGTTGGTCAACCGTTCAATTCTGCACCTGCCTTGTCAGCTAGGCATGATTCGAACCCTTCAGTCAAGCCAGTGTCTGTCCCTTCAGCGAGCCCTGGATCAATCCCTTCTTTTTCACTTCAGAAGAAAGAAAATTCTAAACCAAAAGTACCTTCAGGAATCCAGCGACAACCTTTAAGGTAAAGCTTTAGGAATCACTTTTCAAATGTATCATTGGTCATTATAATTGTGTTTTAATATTTCTCTTTTACTATCATTATTAACTATCTTGTTTTATTTTTTCCAGAGATAGAATAATACATCTTTTAGCTCTAAGACCATACAAGAAACCAGAAATTTTACTTAAAATTAGAACAGGTATGATAATTTTTTTTATTGTAAGCTTTGTTAGTTTTTGGATTTTCATGAATTTATTTTTGAAATGCTGAGTGTATATGAAATAGCAGTATTAAACTCTTTCAGAAATCTGGTCTAATAACAATTATATAAATTATATTTTAGTTTTTTGAACATTTCTTTCCCATTTTATTGAATCTTGATTTACTTTATTTATGATTCTAATATGGTATGTTACTTTTAATAAAGTGAAAAATTATTATAGCCGTGGTGAGTTTTAATGAAATGTTTATTAAAGTTGATCCATTGGAGGGCAAGCCTAATTTTCTAATAAACATTGAAGCTGCATCATTTATGATGGTTACCTTTCAATCGGAAGTTATGTTATAATTTACTTTCAGAGGAGTATTGCTTGAATATTAAAAATAGGTGCATAAGGCTCTAAAGGTCTGGTCAATGTTTTGACTTATAAAATGTTTTAATACAATTATCAATTTAGCTTCATGCTTAAACAATTCATATTTTTATTACCACTCCTGTTGGATTATTCCTGTTCTAAGCGGCAGAATATTGTCTATCAATGGAATGCTGTTAGGGAAGTTATGGCATTTTGGTCATTCACAGGTCTGATAGTCAAATACAGTAAAACCCTGGTTAACCGAAACCAGAGTTTTCTGAAAGCCCAATTCCAAACAATGTGTACCGCACTGCATGGAAATAATCATGAAGGTGAGACTTTCTTGCAACGATATCTCCACTTTCTTCCTCTAAGCCTCCCCAAGAAGGCCATTGATTAATTTTAGAATTCTAAAATTAATGGGTAACAATATTAATTACAATATTGTTTACCTGTGCCTGAATTCACCAGTGTGAATATTTCGCCTAACAGAGGATAATTTTAATAAAGAATATGAGTGTAACCTACAAAGGGAGTTTGAATTCATTTTACACTCAAAACATTTCAGAATTGCATAATGTAATCAGATACAAAATAGTAATAGATTGTTCATGACTTAATAATCTAAAAATATCATTATCCCAAACGGCTCCCCTGCCTTTAGTTCAGTTAACCAGGGTTGTACTGGAATTATTTTTGTAGTAGCACCACAACAAATATTTCTGGAAAGATTCAAAGCAGCAGTAGCTGGAAAGTTTCCTTCCAGCCAGTGCTATTATTAAGTGTGTTTGAGCAGGGCCGCCGAGAGCTGAGCCAGGCCCCGGGTTACATTACTGGCATACAAGAACCCCACACCGGCATGCGGGACCCTCTTGTGAATTATGACTGTGGTGACTATTAAGTGGATGGAAGTCTTTCTTCTGATTGCCCAGTCATGTCACACATTTTTGAAAAAAATCTGACTTCTAGCCACCTACTGTAATTTTGATTAATATGATGAGAATTTGTTAGTTTTATATTCAGAGAAAGTAAATGTAAAAATATAGTTCAACTCTTGCTGGACCCGATTTGTTATGCATATAAATAAAATGGTCTTAAAAATTAAGAAAAGTATATTTATCTTTATCCTGGGCCAACAGGCCTCTTGCTTTGTCCAGCCCTAGAGATTTTGTTCTTTCTGCCCTCCCCTCTTGGCGGGCCTGTGTTTGAGAAGATTAATAGTGTCATTCAAACTTAAGTTTTTAAACTTTATTTTAAGTCAACCTTGCTGGCTTCAAGTTTTCTAAACACAATTGTCTCAGGGTTGGTGAGGGCAATTTAAAAAAAAAAAAAAAACACAATTGTCTAGCACAATTTCTGTTGGTGAAACTGCTTTTTAACCCCTTTTTGGTTGGCATTGCATGTCATATGTTCGGCTCTTTTGTGCGTGAACGCTATTTAAATCCATAATTAAGTCAATGTAACAATTAATTTTAAATACAAAAATCGCTTGTTCATGCTTAAATGTCACAAGTATACTTTACTATCTTAAATAGATTGATATAATAAAAAATATATCAAATGGGTGGTGGCATCTAATTAGGAGGTTAAATAAAAATGTAAGGCAAGGGGTTAAGAGTCAGTAGTTTTGAATGATAGTTGATTAAAAAATATAAGCATTAATTAAAGTAATTTAATTTTTAGGCTTAATTGTAGTAAAAATTAACCTTTGAAAAAAACTGGTCTAATTTCTAAGAAAACACAGTCAGGAAAGACATTGTTGAAAAGACAATCATGGCATTACTGATTTTATCATTTCTTTTTAACATTCCTATAAAAACTTTGTTGCAATGCAATTGTATTTTTTATAGCATGATATTACTGGCATGTGATATGAAGTATAATGTAACAGACTGACTGATGAAATTAATATGTTCAGTATCACCAGTTTCATGCATTTATCACAATTTTAAACCACATATATCTATTTAATTTAAAATTGGTACTAATCGTCATATTTGGTTAAAAATATTTAATACCTTTCATGTATTTTTACATTAAAAGTACGGTTAAAGTAAACCATTCTCTTGATCAGAGATTTACAGCAGTATTTTATTTTAACATTTCATATTTACTTTTGCTTCATTTAGAGGGAGTGAATGAAAAAGATAAAACTAATTTAACTATGGTCTTGGCTCAAGTAAGTACAATGAAGAAGAACTCTTATTATCTTTCTGATGGCTTTTGGAGTGAAGTTCAAGATAACTGGAAATTCTACTCCCCAGTAGATGCAGAAACTGTCCGAAAGTAAGTTTTTATGCAGTATTATTCTTCATGACATATGTAAAATTAAGTGATATACTTCAGAGAAAAAATCGCTATGCTACAATGCATATTTTTATGATATGAATATTTTTATGGTTGAAATTGTGAATTATATATTTTTGGTACAATTAAATGTAGGAGTCTTTGTCATTCTTCTAAACATTAAGAGTGAAGTAACAGCTGTACCATAAAATGTTTTCAGTGTAATATTTTCCATTTTCATTTGATATTTGCCTGCTACAGAATTACTCTCCTTCATTTATATTACATTAGTATGTAATCATAGTAAGCTAATTTTATAATGCAATATATATGTATGAAAACATACAAGAAACAAAAGATAAAAAATCAAAAACATACAAGAAACAAAGGACAAAAAAAGGAAGACAAAAATTTAATAATTTGAAAAATATCATGACAAACCGCTCGTCAGGAATATATATTATAGTATGAACAGAAGTGTTACACTTCAACTCTGTTTTATAGCTGCTCTGATAATTCTCTTATAATTATAAAACAGCTTTAATTTTAATCACCAATACTTATGAAAATATGTGTCTAGTAGTGCTCTACAGGACAAACCATTGAAAGTAGGTCCATGAGATTTATTATAGATATTTTATGCAGATGACAGTAGGCCTTAGAATCATTCTTTTATTTTATCAGTCATAACAGTAGCTTTCATGACGTTTGGACCTTGGTGTGTAATTTGTGACCGTGTGCCATTGCGTAGTCTCGGTATATCGAGGTTGCATATTAGTAGTACTGGCACACCAGCATTCAATCTGGGCTTGTCGGAAGGTGCTAATTCTAACATGTTGAAGAGCTCTACAGTATATGATGTTCCTTGTTAATGCCCATTACCGTATCTGCAGATGGATATTCTGTAATACCTCACTGTGAAAGTTAAACAAAACATCGAGAGAATAATTCACTAACGTCATTGGATCACTGGTAAAAGCTACAAATGCTATGACAACAGGAAACCGGAAGTGTAAAGTCTCCTTTGTTGTTAATGGTCAAAGAAAGCAATATTTTCTTATATTAACTTTAACACTGGCAAAAGCCCGCGCCCGAAACAGTAATTTGGCTTGAATTTATTTCTATAAGAATAAAAAGACTTGTTAGAAATTACGTTAAAAAATATTTTTAAACCTTAATAACAATCAGAGAAAACATTTCATCGCAATGTGATTAATAGCATTAAAAAGATCATTTTCTGGTCTTTAAAATGGCATAAAAATAATTGTTGTCTAATAAATATTTCAGAAGTTTTTGGCAAAAAACGTCTAAGCGTAAGGCTTAAAAGCGACTCATTTTCGTTATTTAATTAAATATCTTAAGAACTAATTAACTCTGAAAGTTGAAAATAGCACTTTTGACCTAGAAATATGCTCTAGAATGTCGTGTGTAAATTTCGTGTCGCTACCATTCACCATTTAGGAGGAGTTCTTGTGACCGACCGACCAACAGACAGACAAATACATGCAATTTCTGCCTTATTTTATAGATATTTATAAACATAAGCAAAATTTTCAGAAATGAAGATAAATTAGTTCAAAGTCTAACCGTTGCCTAGCAACGGAGTAGCTATAAATTTGCGTTATTTCCAAATCGTCTGTGTAATTAAAGCTATTAAACTTTAAAAAATTAATAAAAATTGAAGAAAAAATGTCACAGAAAATAAATTGGTATCATTGCAAAGGTAACATTTTTATCTTTAAGATGGTATAAAAATAATTTTTATCGGACAATTTGTTCCGAAGTTACAGCGGAAAAAATGATTACGTGATAGTTGATTTTAAAAATAATTTATTTCACATGTTTTTGCATTCCTGAAGGATCACGTGACAAATAAAATCTTTATTGCGAATCGCGGAGTCAATGGGTTTTCTTTGTTAATTATTTTTAATCTGTAGTCAAAAATAATTAACGTGATTTCACCTAGCCTATGTCTGTTCTTGGGTTTCAAGCTACAACTCTGCCAATTTTCATCCAAATCGGTTTTGTGGTTTGGTCGTGAAAGCTTAACAAACAGACAGACGCACTTTCGCATTTATTATATTATTAAGGATTTTATTATTATTTAAATTCTAAGTCAAATCTTTCTTCCAAGAAAAATAATGATATATAGCCAAGGATAACTGTATTTAAATTGCTCTTATCTCTCTTTTGTTAAAGTTAAATTCAGAAATTGACAAATTTTGCAATTTGTATTAATGTACCTGAAATTGATTTCATTTCATTTTGGATTATTATTTTTGAGTTTCATTTTGGTGATATTTGTCCTTGATATTCTTTTTGGAAGTGTTTCAGTGCATTTAAAATAATTTTAAAAGTTACTTGATTATTTTACATTTTACTTGATTTTGCTTTCTCATTGGATATTTATCGTTTATAACCCCATTTATAAAAATATGTTGTTCAATATTTGCAATTTTGGTTGGTAATTTGTAATTACAGTGAAACCTGTGTGTGAGGATACTGTCGATAATGATAAGCCTGCCTGATATTTTCTTTGGCCCTAGCAGAATTCCTATTTACTCAGTGTATTTTCAACCTCTACAATTACTCTCCCTTTTAAGACTCGCCTGCTTATAATGACTAGAGGTCACCCAGCGGTCGAAATTAGACCGTAATTCATTAAATTTTTAAGTTTGAACATTATTGAGATTATTTTTTATTGAAACAAAAAAACCCGGGCTGTTAAAAAAATAAATGCTGTCCGACTGTTGACCATAGACTCTTATGTGTTTGACATTCAGTATGAACCTAAACAAGGAATGTATTATTTTATTTAATTTAATGTATTAATAATACATACTATATATAAATTCCTTAGAGACAATCTCTACTCTGTGCGACTGTTTGATCACAGACTAATATGTGTTTGACATTGACAGATTTAAATCGCCTGCATTTTGTATTTCACTCCAAGGAGTTTTTTTTATAAATAATCTAAATAAACTCCCTCTTGGAGAGTGTTTCACTGCAGGAGGATTAAATCAATTACAAATCATCCACTCCGCATTTACTCTGCTAATTTTTTACAGTGTATGAACGTAAACAATGAATGTTTTATTTTATTTAATTTAATGTATTTGTAACACATATTATACATAAATTTTATCTTTTTGCACAGACAATCTCTACTCTTTGTGACTGTTTGACCACAGACTAATATGTGTTTGACATTGACAGATTTAAATCATCTGCATTTTGTATTTCACTCCGAAGAGTTTTTTTATAAATAGTCTAAATAAACTCCCTCTTGGAGTGGATTTCACTGCGGGAGGATTTAATCTTCCACTCCGCATAAGCTCCTCAAGGGAGGCCAGACCCAGGAATAATAAGGAGCCAGCGACATCAATATAGTGCAATGCAATAGCCATACGTGTCCAACGATCAGCAAACTCCGAAAAAACGGCACACAGCCACGAAATGGTGAAAATTACCTATAAGTTCTATCAGCATTACATAAATTTTATTTTTCTGCACTCCTTCTCCATATGAACTTTAACTATGCCAAATCTTGCACTCCTCCATGAGCGCAATTTTCTTAAAAAGGGGTACAAAGTTTTCTCTTCACGTCTTAATATATAGATAATTTTACCTCTTTAGAAAACTGGTATAACAGAATCCCGATTTTTTTTCTTGGAAAATGATGCCTTAAGGTAAAAGAATGTCAGATAACAGTTGAATCAGAAGGGGGCAAGAAACCGCAGCCTGTTGTAGGAGAGAGATCTGCGGGGGGAGGGGGGGAGTGATTAGGAAATGTGCACCGATATTTATTGCCTGTGCCCTCACCACACTGATCTGTTCATTCGCATTTAGCACTTCAAACTGACCAATTGTTCCTTGAAATGATGTTCCTTTTAATGTGTTAACAGTATGAATCTAGGATGGCACGGTGTAAAACATTGACACTTGAAGAAAAGCTATAAATAAATTTGGAAATGTATCAACAACTAAAGCAAGTTGATGCTATTAAAAAATGTGGGATTTTTAAGTTTATGATAGTTACTTTTTGAAAAGAAAAAAAAAGACATTGGAGATGTGGAAAAAAGTAAAGTGAATAGCAAATGAAAACATCTTGAAAGTGCTGTAAATGACGATGCTGACAAAGTTTTCAACTAAAATTTTCATTTTGAAGCTCTTAAAAAAATTTAAATATAAAATTTTATGTTGGTGTGTCAAATCATATATTGTATATGTTTATAAAATACAATTTAATATCAGCTATTATTTGCAAGATCAATCAATAACTGCAATTAAATATATTAGTATATTAATACATGCACAATTCCTCAAACTGTCTATAACGATACATTTTCTAGGTCCTTACAATATCGTTATAGACAAATTTTACTGTATGTAGTTTTTTGGTAATAGTTTTATAATTAATTATGTAGTAATATAGTATTAGTTTTACTTTAAAATTACTTATAAACTAAGAATAAAATATTTTAAATGGGTTGGAAAGTTGATAATGAAAATTGAATAATTTTTACCATTGTGGTGAAGAGCAGGTTAGATGCTACCTAGTGGTGGTTAAAGATTTGATACTTAAACTAATAGTTATTTATTATTTTTTTCATAGAAATAAACAGCAGCATTTTCAAAAGAGAAGCTCATCAGATATTCAGTCAAGCTCATCTGCAAAAGTAAGAACAGTGCTTACCTCACACTTCTTTTCAATATTTCTATTCTGTCAAACAATAGAATAATCAATCTTTTATAAAACGTAAAAAAATGTATTTTCCATCCACAGAACTTACTTATTTCAAACGCAATTTGAATTTAAATTCTTTTCATTCCAGAACCATTTGCCAAATGAAAATACTGCAAGTCTTTATCCACCTTGTAAGAAGCAGAGGATATCTCGTTTGAACGTTAAATCAAAAAGTAATGGTAATATAAAAATAATACAGTGGTATGTGATTATGCGTAGTGGCGGCTTGTCAGCTCAGAAACAAGTAGTGCTGCAGAAGTTGTATAGACCTAAATTGTAGGAAATTCGATGCTGATTATTTGGTATTATATAATGATGATATACTAAAAATTGATAGTTTTTGAGTTATAAGCAAAACACTGTGGAATTTTTTTTCATGTGTTTTGGCTATAGCTAAAATTCCTACACAAATTTTTGGTGGCAAACCTCAGATTCATAAGCAGCACCCCCCAAAACATAAATTAGCAAAAAATTACAACTCCTACAGAATTTTATTTAAAAAACTACTTAGCGACTGGACTACTTACTGAGAGAAAGTGAAAAAATGTCTAATGATGAAGATGTGCTCCAGGGGCAACTCTTGGGGCTCTGATTTCAATGGGAGGAAAGGGTTGCTTTTTTCTTCTGACTGAGAGTTCCGAGTTGCTCAATGCACGAATTTCGATCCTTTAGGAGAGACAAAACTCTGCAGCTCTGGCCTGTCTCTCTCATAATTCTTGATTGATTTTCCGTTTTCTTTTTATGTTTTTGGCTACTTTTTTGCCATTTTCGATTATCATTGAACTCTTAAGGTGGAAAAGTAAGCCAATTAGAATAAAAACGAAAATACAGGTTTTTAAAATAATTTTTTGGGGGACTGCAGCTCTGCAGCCCTAATGGATGAGTCGCCACTGGGTATGCGTGATATTTTGTGGACTAAGTTCAATTATTTTGATTGCTAAAATTATAGTAGAAATAAAAGTTCAAAGATGTTTAATTTAAAAAAATGTTTATGCATATATTTTTCACTTACAATTATATTTGATTTAATGAATTAATACACTATTATAAATAATTTAACAATAGTTTAAAATTTTGGAAAAATAAAACAAAAATTTAAATTAAGTTTTTCTTTTATAGGTGTCTCCTCTCAAGAACATAATCAGTATATAAATCCTGAAAATATCGTTAAAAGACCAAGTTTTCCTAAAGCAGGAGCTTCACAAATGCATCAAATTAGCAAACGCAACTCTTTCATAGAGACACCTAACAAGGATAATAAAATTAATGATAATAATCAAGTATCTCAATCTGCCAACTTGTTTAGTCCAGAATACAGTAAAAAAAGTATCGATAGAAATTCACCTTCTACCCAGTCTTCAGGATATGGAAGCAAGAGTTCCAGCCAAAGTTCTGAGGATTCTTTTACTATTAGAATCAAAAAAGATAAGCACCGCTACTCTGTACTGCCAAATTTTGAAGGGTATATTCATGACCAGAAATTAAAAATGGATGGGGCAAGGGAAGAGGGCTCCAGTCTGAGTTCTGTAGTACCTTCTTCTAGTCAAGAAAGCAGCAAGAAAGATTCTGTTCAAAAAACTGCAGCTCAGTCTTTTAGACAGGAAAAGAATAAAGCGAGATTGAATCAAAATCATCCAATTTCTGCTAATACAGAATATAAACAGAAAGCTGATGGCCTCAGCTATTCTGTGTTACCTTCAAATATAGGTTTAGACGGAGATTCCAGTGCTGGTCCTGCCAAACCTTCTACTTTATATAATGACAAAAAAGGAGACTTGAAGCTTGTACTTACACATACTGCTGATAAAGGCTTTAAAATAAAAGATAAAAAAGCAGTGAAACCACCAAAAGAATCATTTCAACCCACACATGAAAAGAATGATCAAATTTCCCCTGCTGAATCATCCAGGCAATTGAAAAAATCACATGATGCTGTTCAAACTTCTATAGTGAATTCTTCTATGATGCACAAGCATCCAAAATTTAAATTACAACCCAATAAACCCTGTACAACAGAACCTAGTTTGCTGTTAAGCAATCAAGATGTGGTTAGCCAACAAGCTTCTCATGCTCTAAACTCTGCTACTGATTGCATTACGGATGATAACATACATTCAGTTACTTCTGGAAATCAGTTTGAGAAGCACCATTGTGACTATAAAAGGTGAGGATTGAATTTTTTCCAAACATTTAAGTTTTGTAAATTTAATTGTTAGCTGTCTTGCAAAGCTTTATCTTAAAAAAAGTAACATTGCAATAACAATTATAAAGGGCAATATAGCATCCTGACAATATAACATGCCAGCATCTATCTTATATGTTATTCACTATAGTTATTCAAGTTTTTTTTCTTTGACTAATTCTTGGTCTGTGTTTAGTGTTTGCCATATACCTTAAATTAAAATCGTATTTTGAATGATAAAAATAACATTGTTAAAAACATGCTTCTATCAGTGTAGTAAAAAGTTGGATTTTTTTTTTGAATCATAAATTTGGATGTCAAAACAAAAACGTAAAACCCTGAAGTGCTGATAGAAATACTCTATCCGAATTAAATTTTAATCATATTTATATATTTAATGAATTTTTAGGAATTTCCTTCTTAAGATATTCATTGTGGCTTAATTTTCTTTATAGTATTGTTTTCAGCACCTCACACATTTGAGATTTGGTTTTTGTGTCCATATTTTTGAAAAGAAATTTCCTGTTTTTAAAAACTTTATTTTATTATTTGCTGTTATTTAGTTCTTAATACATTTCACAATCCATTTTTATAAATGTTGTGCAAGCTTGTAATGAAATATTTCTCTAATTCACTGCCAGATGGTTTTATACATTTAGAATTAAAATTGATTGATAATTAAGTTCTGAAAATATTAAAATATTTTGTCATCGGGAACACACAAGTGTACAAAATTTATTCTTTTCAAACCTGAAATTAAAGTGCATCAAAATAATTAGGCTGTTGCTTTAAACATTGAATATTTATTGCACTATGAATTTTTTAAAAATGTACATTAACTATGCTATGATTGCAAAATTATTTCAGTAATTATGGGTTTTTATGTTTTGAAATTTTCATTGTACTCAAGTGAAAAACAATTTAAGCTTATGTGAAACAGGATGCAATATTTTTATTTATTATAATAACTTTTTTTTACACCTCTTAATTTGCCTACAGCTGTTATAATTCTGATTTAAGAAGTAAAGATCAGTCATTTGACACATAATTCTAATATCTAATCTTGGCATGTTATGCTTTTCATTCTGAATTTAAATTTCAGTAAGTCCTAGGAGAAATAAAATTTAATGTTGCTTATATAAAATAGGTAAGAAAATAAATGAATGCATTTTTATTTTTGTTTATAAACTTACATGTAACAGGCAAAACTACTTAAGAACTTTTTATTAACTTGGCATTTATTTATTTCAAGTCATTGCACATTAAAAACACTCAACAGAATGTGCACAGCAGAGATGTGGAGAGCTGACATTTGGTGCTGTTTCATTTCAACTGTTTTTGGTGGCATGCCATTATAAACAACTCCAGAACTTCAAACATTTGCACAAATTTTTACTGCCTACCCAATTGCATTTAGGCTAAGGCATCAGAGTTTCAGCTTCGGGACTGCAAGATTCAGGGCCAACTCTATATTCGGCGTCCTGTGCGAAATTATTGTAGCCCCCCCCCCCCCCCCTGTATATATCGTGTATTGGTACATATGCTTAAAAGATTTAACTATAATTATTAACTATATTTGTTAACTATAATAATTAAGTTTGAACTGTAGAAAATGATTTAATTATAGTAAGAGATTTAACTGTGCTATGAATATATGAATTTTCAAATTTTATGATTAAGAATTGGCGTCCTGTGCCACGGCACAGACTACACACCCCTGTTCTGGCAAGATTGCAGGTCTGAGACCTGATTGCACCAAAGTTCTACCATGCACACAGGCCTGGTGTTTGTTAATTCCATAAGGGTCATATGTTCTCTTGCTGGTGTGGTGTAGAAGTATGGAGAGAGTGTGGGGTCTATTGTTGTTCTTGATATCTTACAACAAGCTTGAATGTTGTTGCTACTTTGTATTGTACCAACAAAGAATTCAAAATAAGATACGTCTTGTTTCGAAAATTTGGCAAGTTGTCACTTAGGTTTGGCAGATTTTTATATGGAGACCTGCTAATAAAATAGTACCAAGCTTTAAAGAGCTTAGTTGTGATTAGATAAATGTCTTGCTTTAAAGCTACATCTCTCATGTAGCTTTAACCTTTTCCTTATGGGCGGTACATGCAGGTCAGTACAACAGCTGTACCAGACATAAGTGAGGATTTCACTCCCCGCATTCAACACGGTTCTTCTGGTTTAAGTCCCTGTAGCCTAAAGGTTAAAGTAGGACATTTATCTAATCTCAACTAAACAAACTATTATATTTGAAAACCTTTATCTTGATTACCGTTTTGTAAAAATTTAATTTTTCTTATATATCATTACATTATAAAAATGGTTGCTCTGGCATAATTAAAATTTGATATTCTCTTTTCTTCTCTGTAGAATGTATGTTTTAAGAAATATTCTGATTTCTTTTTCGTACATATAAATATGTATACCTTTACATAACATTCTTCTTAGTTCCTTACAAAATATTGTCATAAATAAAAATTAAAGTTTTATATAATATTTTACTGTTGAATACAGCTTAATGTTAACATTTATCTAATGTGTTTTTAATAATGTTTATATTCTTTAAAATATATAAACTAATCTTTTAAAAATAGAAAATACTATATATTATTTCTGCAATTATATTGATACTTTCATTTTGCTACTTATTTATCTGTGAAATTATTCTTTCTTCCATAAGGCAATTTGTTAAAATTGTCTCTCAAGAACTGAGACAGAAATATAAAGCTGTTTATGATGCTGAATTTCCAGGAGCTAACAACTTAAGGATGCAACTTAAAGAAATTCGGGATAATTTTGTAGCTTTGGAAAAGCAATTTCATGAATGCCCAAAAGGATCAAAGGAACATCAAGTAATTTATTTTATTTTTAATAAATTAATGCTTTGTGTTCATTTCACGTGTAACATTTTTGATAGAAATTGCATTAAATCCCATATTACAAATATTAATTAATTCAAGAACAAAAATATTTATAATAAAAACAATGTTAAAAAATAGTTTTGTTAAGAAATAGCATTGCATGTGAAGCAAAAGTATATGAAAATATTCCATGTGTTTAATTAATCATTTTTTTATAGATTTAAAAATGTAAGTCAATATTTTAAAATTATGGAATTTTATAAGAAGTCATGCAAACTTCAAATACTTAGCAGATGTTTCTATTTTGTCAAAATTATTTTTAAATTAAGTTGTCTCTCATTTAAACTTCAGTGGATGAAAATTCCACCTAAAACTTCTTCTATCACAAGGCTTAAGTTGTAAGAAGTAGAACACACAAAAGAACACTTTTTATATCCAACATTAAGATGGACATCTTCAAAAGAGTTATTTGTTTACAAACTGTTGTTTAACATTCCCTCCGATACCCCAAACTGAGTAGGAACACCCCTCACTTTTTATTACAGTAACTCAACCTAAGCGGACATGTTGGTATTAATTTAGGATTTAGAGCAGAAAGTCTTCATCTTGCCTCACTTTATCTTTTCAATTAACATTTTTATCTAACCCCATTTTTATATAAAAAATGTTTATAAAATAAATTTATACATTTGTGTAAAAAAATAAATAAGGCATAAGATGGTCTATAGAAAGAAAGTTTATTTTAATTTGGAAAATTTTAATGAAATTATCGATATTAAGATGGTTTTCTAAATTTTAAATTGTGGTTATTCAAGAATTGTTGAAGCATATGATTTGAAAAATTTTGTGCCCCTATGAGGACAGTCTAGGGTTGGTATCCTTCATTTTTATCCTTTTGAGGGGCAATATATTAAAACCTTCAGCTTTTTTTTTCTAGTAATTTAGTTGTAAAAAACCTAATGAGAACATCGAATCAGATATAATTAATAAATGAGTAATTTTGCATTTCATATTGTGAAAAGTAATCTGCCTATAACAGCCTCATCATTTCAAGGTATTCTATTTTTAAGTATTGATTTATTTCACTTCAATTGATGAAAGATGTCGGATACATGTTATGTAACTTCCTTTTTTCATACACCTTTGCAGATAATCTCATATGTGTGGCTGAACAGTAGGGTGGAACGAAAAAAACCTTTTTTTTTTTCCTTTTTAATTTATAACAGTGCGGAAAAGTTGTCTTTTGATGTAAAAATGACAAAAATAAAATTTCATGGTAATCGGAACATGTCTTGAGGTGCGGCAAGAACGATAAAGTTTCAAAAATTTGAAAAATTTTGCTCCATTTCAACCTTTTTCTCTAATTTTTTATTTGCAGAATAAATGCCCAAATCAAACATTTTGTATTTTTTATGCCTTTCCGTTAATAGAACAAATGTTTTTTGGGGGCTTCAAATTTTTGGCGCTGTTTTAAAATATTGATTATTAGCTAAAAATGTGCAAAAAATCAACTATGAAAAAAGAAAATATGCTGTTTTTTTATTCTGGAATTATTGCTCTGATCTACTTTTAACTGACAAAAAACGTTTACAAATATTTCATCTATCTTTGTTACTATTCTTGTATAACAAAATGTATTTTATGTTTTACCAATGAATGGTAATGAATAAAGTTAACTTTATTGTTCCTTATTCTAGTATTTATTTGTGAATTACTTGTATTTATTCGTTTCAGGTTGTATTTGTATTTATAATTGCATGCGAAATCGTGCATTCATATTAATATTTATTTGTATTTTGAAATATTATATTTCCATAGGGGAAGAATTTTTAGCACTGTCAATTAATATTTGTGGTTCGAGCTCTTGTCAGATCAATTAATTTAAGCTTCATTTTTTTCTTACAGCTCATGTTTTTCTTTTCTTGTGCTATCAGCATGATAAGGGCAGTAATAAATGCATATATTTTCCTTAGATGGGAGTGAAAATGTGCATATTAAGATATTTTTGTAGCTTAGATTTATTGTTAAGTATAAAAATGTATTATGTTAAGTATATGTTTATAAAAAAGTACCTCTACTCCTTAGCGAATTTGATCCAAAATTTGATACAGATAAACAATTTTGGTGCATATCCCAAATATCATTATTCTTGAATATTGCATTTTTAAAGTCATCTTGTTCAAATATAAAACTGATAGCCCCAATTCCAAAAAATGATTCTTTCAGATTGAAGAAAGTCTAAAAAGTGAAAAATCATCAAAATCTACAGGTTGAATTTATTGATGATTTAATACTTTCTCTATGTATTTGCTAGGCTGACAAAAGAAGAAATAGCAGAAAAGTAGTGAGGGTAATGGCGTTCAGGTTATAATATAACTTTTTCACCCTTGGTCGTCGTTAGTGGCTTAGAACCTGTAAATGGTGTCCAGTGAAAATGCAGATTTTCGTTCCACATCATATTGGGTTTAAAAAGTGACAAAAACGTACTTACGTTTAATCTTTATAATTCCCAGGACAATTATACTCCTGGCCGTAGTTGCTATGCCACTGAGAAACAGATGTCTAGCACAATGCCATTTGAACAACAGAAATACTGAAAAAGTTACTAAAAGTAGCATCTATGAACTTAATTCTACAAACTGAGGAATGGAATGGATGGATTGGAAGACACATGATGTAGTGATGATTTTGTTCGCAACAACATTTTGTGCGACGAGATCTTCTGTTGAGTCTAAAGGTGTCTTGCACATCAGCAGCTTCATACCATGGGGTGACTGAGCACTATTTCTCTCACTTCTAAGGAAAATATATACAATTATTTTTTTCTTTGATATGTTGATAGTAGAAGAAAAAACACAAACAAAAAACATACAGTCAGAAATAATAAAGATTGAATTTTTTGAATTGGAAAGAGCTTGCACCTCAAGCAAAATCATCTCGCAGTACTAAACATCCTATACTGATTGAAATATAATATTTCTTGATAAAAAATAAATATTAATATGAATGCATAATTTCACCTGCAGTAATGAATTTCAAATACCAGAATACAGAAACAAATACTGGAATAAGGAGTAATGCAATTGACTTTATTCCATTATCTTTTATTGGCAAAACACAAAATGCATTTTGTTATATTATAATGGTGGCAAGTTGGGGGAGGCTGTCGACCCCCTCCTTTTCATTAGTAAAATTAAATTTATTACACTTTACCTGTCTAAAATTGGGAATTATAAAAAAGCTAACGATTCCGGGAAAGCTAATTTTGTAGCTAAATTTTAAAATTAGTCGTCGACCCTCTATACTCCCTGATACTTTTAATTGTCTAAGTTTTTTGCCCACTTATAACTTCCCACAGTTGTTAATAACAAGGATACATAAAGTACTTGTAAGTGTTTTTCATCAGTTAAAAGTCTAACACAGCAATAATTCCAGAATAAAGAAACAGCATATATTTTTTTTCATGGTCTATTTTTTTCACATTTTTAGCTAATGATCAATATTTTATAATCCTCACCTTAGATTTTAAATCCCCCAAAAAACGTTTGTTCTATTAATGGAATGGAATAAAAAGTACAAAATGTTTGATTTGGGCATTTATACTGCAAATAAGAAATTAGAGAAAAAGGTTGAAATAGAGCAAAATTCTTTATCATTCTTGTGGCACCTCAAGAAATGTTCCGATTACCATGAAATTTTATTTTTGTAATTTTTACATCAAAAGGCAACCTTTCCGCACGATTACAAATTTTAAAAAAGAAAAAAGTTTTTTTTCATTCCACCCTACTTGAACATTCTTTATTCCAGTTTTTTTTAATGTTATAAAACTATTGCACTGAATAAAACAAAGGGTTAATAATCCTTGAGTGAACAAAGATTTAATTATTGATTTCGTATGTTTCCTATTAAAATGCAGAAGTTACTTGTTTATTTCAACAAATTGTACTTTTTGCTTTAACTTGGATTTTAACTATCAGTACATGCAAGTATTTAGTTCCAATACACATTCTTAGTTTTCAGCACAGGCCTATCCCAGGGATGGCGGACCTGCGGCCTTGAGGCTGCATGTAGTCTTTTTGAGTTTTTTATGCTGCTTTATGAGTTATTTACAATTTACATTGAAATATGTAATTGTCTGTAATTACTAATACAATAGCCCAGATCTCTCGGTAATGCACTGACGTTACCAACAATAAAACTCGCGCCATAGCACTGCGAGATGTTAAACAGCATTATTTCATTGTTAGAGAACCTAAATTTCATTAATTTTAAATTTAAAAGAGCAATTGTCATTTTAATTTCAAATTTAATAGCTCTAAAATAGTGAAATAAAATTTGCTATCCATTAATATAAAATTTATCTCGCTATGATCAATAGTTCCCGAGAAATTTTAAATTATATTATTCATATATATCAAAGTTATTTCCGCTTTTTAATAGAAAATAGTAAATTACGTCAGTGGTATATCATGCATGTGATATACTTTGGACAATGGATTTCATAGATGGATACCAAGATGGATTTTTTGGATGCCACGATAATTTTTTGAATAAAGACATATGTAAATAAAAAAAATATGTCCTGTCATAAAACATATGTTCATTTGTTTTCAATCAATGTTAAACATTTCTCTTGCCTATATATCTATTTAAACACATCAAAGTTGACGGGAAATCTCTCGAATGAAGCAGCAATTTGCACCCGTCATACCATGACAGGTGATTGTCTAGTATAATAATAATTACAGAACAATAACCCTTAAGATTTTGCTTGTGTGGCCTTTTGCCCAACTGCCGAAATTTAATGAGGTCTTTCAGCGCAAAATGGTTCCCCACCCCTGGCCTATCCCATTCGAGGATCTTGTGCCAGAACAATCAAATCATCAAATTGTATATTACAATTAAATATATAAATAAAATTTTCTTTATTTAAGCAGTTTCTCAATCACTTTTTATGTAATATATTTTTCTCTGTTTTTATCATAGTGTGTTCATTGCATCTTTTGTCTTTTATATATCAACTTTGCAATTTCTGAAGTTTTTCAATAATACTTGTATACAAAAAAAATGATATGTTGGATTAACATTGGGAATATTGCCAAGATTTTGCATTTGAACGTATTTTGAGGAGTTAATCAAACTTGGTTTTTAAATTACATGCAAGGATAAAAGCATATTTCTGATGGTCAACACTAATAGCTTTGAATGTTTTTTACTGATAACTAGTTAATTATACTCATTTTAAAATTTCTTTAAAGTCTTGTGTGTCATTTATTGTTTTAAAAATAATTGTAATTGATATTTTTTCAGAGAATCGAGAAAAAAATTCTTGAAGATTATGATGTAGCTATTGCATTTGGGTATAAAGAAAAGTATGAAAAGTGCGATTATTTATTTGAAAAATTGAAATACATCAAGAGATTGGTAGAAGAGTATGATGAGGAACAACTAGGAAAACAATAGCATATACTAATATGCATTTTCCCTTTATTTATTTTATCTGTTTATGGAATGAATGTTTCCTTCTAAAGTGTTAAAAAAACAAAAAAAACAAAAAAGCTCTTAAAACACGGGTAAAAGCAATGCTAGTTTGGAATTGTGAAATGTTATTCATGTAAGAAGATAATTTTATTGTGTAAAATGTTATGCATGTGTAGTTTTGACAAAATAGTTTCCCAACATTCCAAGATTTATATACAATTGCTACTTGTAATCTAGAGGTATAAACATTATTTATATACTGCAATATTATTGCTATCTTCCTAGTGTAACAACAAATTAGATTTGTTATTCTCTATCCTGCTATTGCCTTTGTGGCCAACTGTATCCCTAACAGTCACTTAAAGTAATTATTTGTAATATTTCACTCAACCATTATCATAGAAAGCATATGTAATGTGTGCATTCACTTTTTATAATATATATTAATCGATTGAACTTTAAGTCATTGATTTTTATATCATTTTTGCAATCAAACTAGAAACTTTTTTTTGTATGGAAATGCTTTAATTACTTTGCTACTTTCACAATTTTCAGTTTTTTTTTTTCCATTAATACACTTTTTTGCAACTTATGCAATTCTCAGTACTCATTGAACCTCATTTTCAGTCCAGATAATTGTTTTTATATTGCACACAATAGATTTATTTTATTGTGTATTATTTTAATCTAATCTCATGGATCTTAAAACAATATGGTTAGAAAAATAATTTTAAGTGTTAACTAGTCATACAACTTTTCGTGATGTGCATATAACATTATGCTAATGTGCCATTTTTATATTCTGACCACTATAATGCTTATAAATCAAACGAACTAGTCTTCAACCATACGATAATTAGCATTCCTCTTTGATTTGAAATTTTTATCCCTGAACAAGCTATTGCTGGATTTTCTCCTCCCATCATCAAAAGGGATAAAGTTAAAAAAATTATTTATTTATTGAATTATGGTTTTCTTCATTAACTTATTCATAAATAAGATTTATTAATTGTATATATATGTATATACTTGCAATCTATAATAACTGAAGTACCAAATTACCAAGTTATGAAGAATTTTAAATTATCTGGCAGAAATTTTTTATAGCAAATATTTGAGAATATATTTTAATACTTTAAAATTTGTTTGGAAGCAAATTTTCTGTTCATACAATAGAAATAACTAACAAATTTAGAGAAAGAATTGAGAATGCATTAAATGAAAAATTTAAACTTGTTATAGTTAGAATGAAGGAATTACTATACTTATAATCTAATGTTTGTATGGCCTTAAATCAATATTTCATTTAGCCTATTTTAAGAATTTGGAAATAATATAAACTCATTAAAGGTTGCATGTTACACATCTTAGATATTTCTTTTTGGAGTTTTTCATGTGTTATCACTCACAAAGACCAAAATCACATAATTATTATTTAGATATGAAATTATATGTAGCAATAGAAATTATCCTAAATGGTTTCTATACATGAAGGTTGTTCACAAATGTAAAGTTGCAAGCTAGTGTGAGGAATCTAAAGTTGTTCCTCACGTTTGTGTATTTTTTCGAATTTTGTGGTAAATATATGTGCATACAAAACATTTTAAGACATATAGAATGCATTAGATATTAAATTGACATATATAAGTTTGCAAATAGAGTATAATTCCAAATGAAAATTTGCAAATATTTCTAATGCATATAATTAACTAAGCAAATATAATCAGTATTGACAACAGATCCTATAGGAATATTTGTTTAACAATAATCTTTCAAAAAAAAAAAAAAAAACCCATCAAATTATGCATAATTTATTCTCATATAATGTTTCTTATTATTTATGGACTGAAAATGAAGGTTCTAATAGTAAATATGTTAATGAATAAAAGTAGTTTTTAATATATGCACTTTGAAAAAATATTTTTTATATTTAAAAATATTAAGAAATATAGAGGAATTATGGACCATAGGTTTCAATATATTGAGAATTTTAAATGGATTGTTGAAATGATATTATATTGAACAAATCTACACCTGTTATGTTAAACTAGTCTTAATTTTCATTAAAATGAAGCCAACTGATACTTAATAGTTCAATGTTTCTGTACCTGTACCAAACTATTAAGTATCTGCTCATCAAAGTAATTAGTGATCTTTATTTCTGTTTTTATGAATATTCATAATTTGTTAGAATAATTAGTTATTTGCTCATCAAAGTAAATTGTGATCTTTGTTTTTACAAGTATTCATAATTTATTAGAATTATTAATTATTTGCTCATCAAAGTAATTTGTGATATTTTTTCTTTAAGTTTTTCAGGTACTTTCCGTTAGCTGGGCACAAATGTCGCCAATTGTGAACCAAATGCAAGCCGCCGGGCGCAAAATTCTACATTATTTGGCGATTTTTCGCTTGCGCCCGGCTAACGGAAAAGTACCGTTTTTCACAATGATTCTGTTGTGAGAATTTATCATGTTATGCTATGTTCATATTTATGCTTCCCTCTTTTAAAATTGGGAATAATATAAATATGATGAAATTTCATATTTGCTATATGCATTTGTGAAAAATTTATGTATCCAATTTGTATTGCTATTTATTTCAGATGTTTTAATTGTGTATATTTTTAGAAATATTTATCTCTTCATTCTTGTTCTGAAAATCAATATCTGTTAATGTTTCAGGTGATGAATATTTAACATAAATTGATTAGCATAATTTTAGAGCTTTGTTTTTCTTTACCAGTATTCACAATGAACATGTAAATATTTACCATCCTATATCATGTTCCTTTAGTTATGTCTTCACTGTTGAAAGTGACAATATTTGTTCTGTGATTTAAATTTGTTGATCTTGTGATATTTTTGTGAAAATATTGACGTGGATATAATGTATGCTTTTTCTGAAAATCAAACCAACTGTGCCTTCTAACTATAAGCACTCATTTTTAACTGACAAGAGTTCTTTGTTAATTGCATCATAATGAATTATTTTTGCATTATTTATATACGTTGATTGGTTTATAGTTTGCTTTGCACGCATTCATTTAAAAGTAAACTTTTTGATAAAATTCTCAAAGTGATTCATTATTTTAAGATTTTTTAACTGCAATGTCTGTTATTTTTTAAAAAAAGATCTGAACTAGTGTCTTCTATTAAGTGTTAAGGATTCATATAATACTGTTATCAACTGGATTTTATCCAGCCATTTTAAATGTGCTTTACTTAATGTTCACTATATCATATTAATGAGTATATAGGTTCATAGGAATTGTAATTTTTAATGTTTTAACCCTCACTGCTTACTTTTTTTTGTTTTTCATCTGTGATGTGTATTTCTATATTGTGTAAAATACAGGAAAAGTTATTATAAAAATTAATTTTGAACTTAAGTTTTTAATTAAAATTAGGAACCAACCCAAGCTGCTTTTCAGTAAACTATCTTTTGAGGGGTGAATAGTAAATTTTGGTAATTTTGAATGATCAAAAATTTTTTGGTTCAAGTAATCTTTTATTTCAATTTAGACAATTTTAAGCACACTGTAATCAATACATGGGTCCAAAAATTTGATATTCCAAACAGGTCGTTACCAGCCTGTATGTGCCTTAACTCTTTAAGATAGGTGGATCCATCACAGGTTTAAAATATTAGTAAATCGTTTTATTCTAGTCTATCTAGTGTCTAGTGACAGGTTTAATGTGTCAGTAGATTGTCTTATTCTAGTCTGGATAATTTTTAATCAGTGTAATCAATTCTGGGGTTTAAAAATTTGACAGTTTAAACAGATTCCCGCCTTCCCCCCCCCCCCAACTAGTCGAGACCTTATGAATCCCAGGTGTTAATATAGGGTCCAAACAGATTTACATTTCATTCTAGTCTGAACTGTGGAATCCTGGTGTTGTAAATTTTGGTTTTGATATTATATCCATGTTAATGATTAAAGCAAAATCAATGTTCTTTTTATGAATACAGTTGGTAAAGTTTAATAAGATAGCTTTAAAGAGATTAATATTACTATATTATGAATATACTGAAGTTCCAACATGCTACCATGGCCTTCCTCCATAAAAGCTGATATCAGTATAATCTAAGATCTTTGGAGGTCTAAAAACTAAAGTTTATGAAATATCTTGGGTAAAGGCACTCATTTAAGAGAGAATACTGCACTCTACTTCGAATTTTCATTCAACTTTTCTTCAAATCTCAAAAGATGATTATGCAAGGAAAATTTGTTCATTCATAATTTTTCCTTGCTGACTGAGTGAAACAATTTTGCAATTTGCCAGCCTATGAAGTTCTGTTAAAGTTGTTAGTTGGTGAAGTTAAATTCTGAACATGTTCTTCAATTGTCTAATTTTGAAATCTGCTTATAGACATTAAAGAAAAACTAAAATGTAAGAATTTAAGGACTTCAAACAAACTTTCTTTAATATGCACTCATTAAAGAATGTCTCTAGGATAATTAAAGGACATTTCCATTTGGTGTAATTTTACTGATTTTTGTGCATAGATTTTATAAGATACAGAGTTTTCAGGACTGAAATTAATTTGAGAAACTAAGTATTGTCGATAGTATGAAACTGCAAAAAATCGCTATATGGAATATGTTAGTTGAGTAATTTTATTACTAATTTTAATTCCTTAAGTTTTAAAAGAAAATGGCCGCAAAGTTATGTTCAGTCATAATAAATTTATAAAAATCCACTGATATACATATCCTTGAATTTCTTTTACTGTATTTAAAAATTACAGCTGACATATCAAATGCTGATGTAAAAATATCTTATGCTGCCATTGTATTCAATTTCATTCATTAATAAGCCAATGTATTTGATTTATCTTTCGTTCGGATGCACTAAATTGAAATGCAGTGAGGTGTATTCATTGTAATCGGTTTTGTTTCCAATAAAGTTTCTCAAAAAAAGTTGTTTGAATGATTTTTTTTTGTTTTATGGAGTGTGGCCACTGCACATAGTTTTACAAGCCTTCTAACAGGCATTCATGCTGAAAATGAGGTTATTGAATCGTGACTTGTGACAACAAATTCCAGATTCTTCCAAGAGCAGACTTTAAAACCTGGAGGTCTTGACATCGTTTAACGATTCTTCTTAGAACATACTCAAGATTTAAATCAGGTGACCTTGCTGAATAAATCATTTGGCAAATGTCCTCTTCTTTGACAAGCTAAACTTAGTTTGCTGTCATGGTATTTATAAAAAGAAAGCCGTTCCCAACATCTTTAGAAAACTTTGTATAAGATTCAAGAGTTTTCTTTTGCAATGTGCAGTCATACAAGCCACATGAAATTGGCAAACATCTAACAAAAATAATTACATTTCCACCACCAAGGTGGTCACTTTAGTTGGAGGAATGATAGTGGGGTTTAGGTTATCTCTAGAAGACAACTTCTCAAAAACCACCAAATCGAATGTTGATTCATAGTTGAAGAGGAAATGGCCTCAATCATGCTGTGTCCAAGATTGGCTCTATAAAAAGGCGAGATATCTTGGTTGGTTGTGTTTTCTGGCACAAGAGCCATATTTGACTATGCTGCACCAAACACATGATGCATACATGTTATAATTCAAAAAGGGAAAAGTGATCTTTTAAAAAGTACACAATTGTAAAAAAGTGTTCATATGAGTTTGTCAAAACCAATATCTTTGAGAAATAAGAGTTTTGATGGGGATTTTCTCCCAGCAAGTCTCGCATAGTTATGTTTCTACCAAAATGGTCAAGTCTGAAGATATTAAAATTTGGACATTCAATTAAAATATGTCTTACCGAGAATAATTGACACCTCGAGCAAATAGGAGGCGGCTCTGAACATAGTAAATGTTTATGTGTAAGTCTGGTATGGCCAATTCTGAGGCAAGTCAAAGTGACATCTTGTCTCCACTATAAATTAGAAACATGTCTGACAGAACGATGGAATTTGTGCAACTTATTAACCTGTTCGTCCCAAATACTTTACCACTTTTTCAACATCAAAATTCTAACAGCCTGTTGACCATCACCTAATGGAACAAAGTTTTCAAGCATCATTGATGCAGTTTTAGATGCCTGCTCGGCTTTCTCATTAGCTGAAATGCCTGCATGGCCTGGGATCCAACAAAATACAATATTCAAACCCTTTTCTGTTAAATATTGGTACATTTCTGCATATTTAAGTGCTGAAGGGGTTTAAGTTTTTCAATAGCGCTCTTTGAGTCTGTATATACAATAAAACTTTTATTAAAACTGTCCATTTTAGTTAAGGATAAATAAATGCCATATATTTCCAAGGTAGAAACGGAACAGAACTTGTGCAATCTTTCGGATACTACTGTATTCCCTATGGCAACGGCTGTTCCCACATGAACGTTGTTTTTAGAGCCATCAATTAACATGGGTTCATAGTTAGAAGAACGGTGTCTGTGGTCGTAAAATATACTTCTATATATCAAGGTGGATGTTGTTGATTTTGGAAGGTGTTCAAAATCGTCAATAAAATTCAACTTGATATCTGTCCAAGGTGGAAATTCGTTAACTTTAGAAAATCATTAACATTAAAGTTTCTTAAAATTACTCCAACTCTAAAATCAAATGTGGGGGTAAACAAAAGCCTTAGTGAAAACAACGATCCATAGATAGGGTTTATGACTTTTTAGTGCATAGGATGAGATGAATTGCTTTTAATTTAAAAAAAAGTATAGAGAGTAAGCCTCTCGAGATCTCTTTTACGATATAATGAAGGGTGTGCATATCCTGGCCATTAACGCTCTACACAGCTGGACATCTATATTCATAATGACATTCATTCTTTAGAAGAAATTGCTTATAAAAATAAAATTGACAGATATTCACCGCTAAAATGTTTCTTTTAGATATCGTCTTTTATTCCCCTCACAGTGTTTAATCTAGTTTTTTTTTTGTTGGAATAACAGTTGGTAAATAATTTTTTTTTCTCTGCTCAGGTAACCAACTATTAAAAAACAATCCAGGAAGGGATCATCTCAGTCATAATGCCCCATATCCATAAAACGAGAAATGCTTGAGCAAGGCCACTCAACCTTGGGGCAGTCATCTACCCAAAGGCTGCTCAACAACACAAAAATTTGCTCACAAGGAGAGGGACGACTTGGGAAATTCAATTCGGGATGAAACTTGGCATATTAGTAGTATACCATTAGGGTGTTCACCCATCAATCTAAAAAAATGCAATGGCCAACCATTTCGGAGGAAATGGCCCTCAAACTTTGGGCATAACTTATATACCAGTAACTCTTCTCCAGAAATCAGTGCTCAGATAGCTCAGATGTCAGCGCGTTCGCTTATCATTCGGAAGGTCCGCAGTTCGGTCCTGGCTGAGGTTTCTTTATTTTTATTTTTTTCAAAATTATTCCAAATTAAATTAAAAATTAGAAAAATATTTTAAATCAAAACCTTAATTATTTTTATGCAGAAAATAACTTTATTTATATGATACTTGAATTACAGATAAAATAATAAAAATAATATATAAACGGCAAAATAATTATAAATACATCTTTAATGGTGATAAATATGAACTATACTTAAAATTCTCATTCTAAATTCATTGAAAGTTTTAAATTATTGGATTTTTATATTCACAAATTCTTCGTTCTTATTTTATCTTGGAAACAGTAGAAAGCAGATGTTAATATATTGAATACATATGCAGATGATCCAATATTTTAATGCTGGAATAAAAATAGCAGAGAGCAGCTGTTAATCTATTAAATGCGTAGGCAGATGGTCCGAAATTTCAATAACTGAAAAGGGACCAATGGATAAATGGCTTTACTCATTATCGTATGAAATTCTTCGACAGTGTTTTTACTTCTATTCCTTTAGAAGCCCTGAACAAACGAGGTTATTCACCTTGGATTTTGAAGTGTTTAGCATTGTTTTTTGATTAAATTAGCACAATACCGAGAGTTAAAAAATTCTAAAGTGAAAATGTCTATGAATTATAATACTGCTAGTGTGTCGGAGGTTGAAGATGGAACCACACAAGAATCACTATACAGTGAAGTGTCAAAGTTGAGATTAAAAGATGCCGTTATTTATTATCAAGGTTTACTGGCTCAAAATAATTTAATTTCATCAGAATCTTCAGCTTCAATTTCTCATGAAGCAATGTTGATGGGTGAAGAAATTTTCCAAAATACTTTGGCCATCCTGGCTGAAAAAATTATTGTCAGTGATGAAGAACTTATTCATGAAAATGAAAGGTGTAAGGAAAGTTATTTTCTGCACAAAAATAATTAAAGTTTTAATTTAAAATATTTTTTAAAATTTTTAATTTAATTTGGAATAATATTGAAAAAAAACGCAGCCAGGACCGAACTGCGGACCTAGCGAATGGTAAACGAGTACGCTGACATCTAAGCTATCAGAGCCCTGATTGCTTGTGGAGAGTTACTGGTATATAAGTTGTGCTCAAAGTTTGAGGGCCATTTCCTCCGAATTGACTGGGCATTGCACTTTTTTAGATTAATGGGTGAACACCCTAATGGTATGCTACTAATATGCCAAGTTTCATCACGAATTGAATTTCCCAAGTTGTGCCCTCTCCTTGTCAGCCTCACATTCGCTAATAGAAAGTCAAACTGCCATTTGAGCCCAATGCTACTCAAATAACCAGAGGATTTTGCTCCCCAACCTCAGTGGGCCTGAAGTTGATGGATTTAAGCCACCAATACTCTCATAATCAAGTCTAGATCCAATCTCTCAGATTTTGATTATTACAAGTGTGATTGTAGTCCAGACATATCTGGAAGTACTAATTTTTTACTTTATCAAATCTGAAATTGTTGAAGATTAACTATATGATTGAATATTGATAGCCTGAATGTTGCACGAGTTACGAAATATTTTTCCCCTTTAAGCAAAAATACATGTTAAGTTTTTAGGTTAGAAAATTCCTTTCAAAACCATATTAAAGATTTTAGAGATAATTTATTAAATAGCTAGGAAACTGATAAAAATTTACATTCCATGATGTATTTTTTTTACTAGCAGTTCCTCTTCAACACTTGTAAATATTGATATTTCAGGTTTAAATCATATACATGATGGGTATAAAGAAAATATGTCTGCATCAAAATGTGTTGCCGATTACATATTTTTTGTTGACAACTTAAAATCTAAATAGCTATTTTTTTAATGCTGATAAACCAGAAAAGATGCAGTGAAACATAAATGAATTTTTATTAAAAAACCCCCCTTTCTTCCATTTGATAATGAAAAAACAGGCCATCCCCTCCCTTTAATCAAATACCACTAAACAACTATTTTCTGTTTTGAATATCATTCGTACTAGATTTCATATTTATTTCAAATGCAAGGGAGGAAGCAAAAAAACAACCACCAGTCATAATTCTATTTTTATAGCCAGAAATCTTCCAATACAATTTGAATTTTTATTTACTATTAACTATAATAAACTAAGAAAGAATAGTATTTCAGGTATTTGTTTAAACTGGACAAGAGGGCAGAAAAAATTAACAGTTGTAAATGGGATCACATTACAAAGAACACTAAAAATCAGATTGATTCACTGTGATTTTTTCAACTAATAGCTCTCTGGAATTTTTCAGGGTTCGTACACATTTCCTTAAAAGAAAATCAAGGACTTTTAAGGACTAAAAAAACCAAAAAATAAGGACCTCTAAATTGAATAAACTTGACGAATTGGCGCCCGCATTTTTAAATAAAATCTCATTTTTGTAAATTCAACCTATTAGATGATAAATTATAATATAAAACACAGAAGATTACAAATTTAACGCAAAAAAACTCCTAAAAATATGAGTTAATAAATTGATGAAAAAACCCCCATGAAACTGGTAATCAAATTAAATATCTTTTAATTCCAAACTTTTTTCATTCAATTTTGCATCCAAGGTATTTATTTTAATTTCTTACTCAGAAATTGTTTTTCTTAGTTCATGCGATTGAATAAATAAATTTGTGTCCTTTGACTTTTCAGCCTCATTAGCTAAATCATTTGCTTTCTCATTTGTTTGGTGCATGTCCGTTTGGAGGAACATTTTTCTTTTGTTTTAAAAAATCTATTTCTTCTTCTAGAGCTTTTCGTTTCAGTCTTTTCTTTGGATCTTTCACTTTCTAAATACCGCATGTATATTGCGCTGAGGTGGCAGCCGTCCTCATTTCTTTAGCAATTTTTAAGTCATAAATAGCCCCAGACAGCTTAATAAATTCATGATTTACATGCTGGAAAATATATGAAGCATCTTTTAAATTTTCTATTTCCAGGGCCTTGTTCACCGAAAAACCTCATTGTCCATGTGACAGTATTAATACCATTTTGATAATCTTCCAAACTTTTTCATAATGATTATTGCCAAAATAAGTTTGTAAAAAATTATGAAGGGAAATAACTCTTTGGATTCAAAGAAGTAAATTCAAATGAATTTGGCTTTACAAGATTTAACAGAAAATCTGCATAGAGTAACAAAATTTCGTCGCAATCTTTTCCCAAAATAAGTTTATTTTGCGACAATACAATCAATACCTTTTTCATTTTTTCCTGTGCTTTTTCGGGATATCCAGCCATTACTCGTGGATCAATGCAAATCGCAGGTCTTACTAGTGCATAATTCACAGAACATTTCTGCATGAAATGTTTTATCATTGTTATGATGTTTTTCCGACTATCCTGTCTGAGTGTGAAAACATCCTTGTCTGCTAATTCCTTATTTTTTATCTTTTCTTTTATTAGTTGCTCTGCAGCAAATCCTAAATATGCTTAACTTTTATCATTCTACAAGTTTGGGTCACTGAAGTTGAATTTGTGTAAAGTCTCAGGTTTCTCAATTCTTTCATTCTCCGATTTCAAAATTTTGAATGCAATCATTAACAAGTTTTAAAAACATCACTGGCAAAAAATGGAAGTAAAGGTTTATCACTTTGATACTGTTCTAAAAATGGTAACAGCACTTTTGACCATCATTCCTATGGAACCATGGACCAATAAAGGCCATCTGTAACTCCTCCCTTATTTCCCAAAATGTATGTGATGGATATGGATTCGTAGAACGCGAGCAGTGTTGTCCCCCCACCCCCACCGCATTCCGCGAGAGCCACGTCGACCGAGAAGGAGGAATTTGAAAAACGATAATCGGTGAAATTTTAAAATTTTTAATAATGGCAGAGTAAAAAGTAAGGACTTTTTAAAAATGGGGCATAAAAATAAGGATTTGTAAGGACTTTTAAGGACTAAATGTAAAAGTAAGGACGCGTACGAACCCTGTTTTTCTAAAACAACTAAAAATGCCCTCCACTACCATCAACTTAATCTTCTCATGTAAAGCTTTTGCACATGAAAGACTTGTTTTGAAGGGAACGTTTGAAATATAAAGAAATGCAACATAATTTTTCTGATTTGATACTTTTTTTTTTGTTGCTGAAATACTCAATATACCTAAAATATTTATCTTAACAGATTGGAGAAAACCGATAATATGAAACCAGAAATGTTTTTGATTTAATTTAACTACTGGGAATTCCTTTTCAATCAATTAAAAAAATTATTTTATGATAAATTTGCCCATTAAGAATTATGATGCAGAGCAAGTGCAACTATAGAAAAAAAAAAAATCAAAATAACTCAGGGTATTTTTAATTTATTTAAAATGGTGCAGCAAACACTTGCACCCTACTATCTAAACAAATTAAAAATACTCAAAAAATAGAAACTATTTCTATGCTGGATATTTACTTTTTGTAGGCTTCTGCAATTCATTTTTACTTTTTCTGATATTATATTTAGTTATTACTACTGCATCTGGCTGCTGCTGATCAACAAAATGTGAGCTCCATTTTTGAAAAGGATGAGTGAACCCTGCATCTTACTAAATACCTATTTCATAAGATATCTGCAAAGTGCTGTATTTATTTATTCATTATCAAGGAAAACTGAAAATTTGGACAATGTTTTAATGTATTTATTTAAAATTATTCACCTCGCTCTCCAGCAACATTGGCTGTGTTTCATACTGGTAGTCGATTTTACAACTGTAATGCAAGGTGCTCCAACAATGGGCAAGTTTGTTAAGAAATGTTGGGGTCATGCAATCATTGGATAAAGCCAAGAGAGAACTCCAGGGTTCGTACACATTTCCTTAAAAGAAAATCAAGGACTTTTAAGGACTAAAAAAACCAAAAAATAAGGACCTCTAAATTGAATAAACTTAACGAATTGTCGCACGCATTTTTAAATAAAATGTCTCATTTTTGCAAATTCAACCTATTAGATGATAAATTATAATATAAAATATAGAAGATATTTAACACAACAAAACTCCTAAAAATATGAGTTAATAAATTGATGGAAAAAAAAAACCCATGAAACTGGTAATCAAATTAAATATCTTTTAATTCCAAACTTTTTCATTCAATTTTACATCCAAGGTATTTATTTTAATATCTTTTTCAGAAATTGTTTTTCTTAGTTCATGCGATTGAATAAATAAATTTATGTCCTTTGACTTTTCAGTCTCATTAGCTAAATCATTTGCTTTCTCATTTGTTTGGTGCATATTCGTTTGGAGAAACATTTTCTTTAGTTTTAAAAAATCTATTTCCTTCTCTACAGCTTTTCGTTTCAGTTGCTTTGTTTCAGTCTTTTCTTTGGATCTTTCACTTTCTAAATACTGCATGTACTTTGCTCTAGCTGAGGTAGCAGCCGTTCTCATTTCTTTAGTAATTTTTAAGTCATAAATAGCCCAGACAGCTTAATAAATTCATGATTTACACGCTGGAAAATATATGAAGCATCATTTAAATTTTCTATTTCCAGGGCCTTGTTCACCGAAAAACTTCATTGTCCTTGTGACAGTATTAATACCATTTTAATAATCTTCCAAACTTTTTCATAATGATTATTGCTAAAATAAGTTTGTAAAAAATTGTTAAGGGAATCACTCTTTGGATTGAAAGAAGTAAATTCAAATGAATTTGGCTTTACAATATTTAACAGAAAATCTGCATAGAGTAACAAAATTTCGTCGCAATCTTTTCCCAAAATACGTTTATTTTCCGACAATACAATCAATACCTTTTTCATTTTTTCCTGTGCTTTTTCGGGATATCCAGCCAATATTCGTGGATCAATGCAAATCGCAGGTCTTACTAGTGCGTAATTCACATGACATTTCTGCATGAAATGTTTTATCATTGTTATGATGTTTTTCCAACTATCCTGTCTGAGTGTGAAAACATCCTTGTCTGCTAATTCCTTATTTTTTTATCTTTTCTTTTATTAGTTGCTCTGCAGCAAATCCTAAATACACTTAACTTTTATCATTATACAAGTTTGGGTCACTGAAGTTGAATTTGCATAAAGTCTCAGGTTTCTCAATTCTTTCATTCTCTGGTTCCAAAATTTTGAAATGTTGAATGCAATCATTAACAAGTTTTAATACATCACTAGCAAAAAATGGAAGTAAAGGCTTATCACTTTGATACTGTTCTAAAAATGGCAACAGCACTTTTGACAATCATTCCTATGGAACCATGGACCAATAAAGGCCATCTGTAACACCTCCCTTATTTCCCAAAGTGTATGCGATGGATATGGATTCGTAGAACGCGAGCCGTGTCATCCCCCTACCCCATTCTGCGAGAGCCGCGTCGACCGAAATTAGAGCCGCCGAGAAGGAGGAATTAGAAAAACGATAATCGGTGAAATTTTAAATTTTTTAATAATGGCAGAGTAAAAAGTAAGGACTTTCAAGGACTTTTTAAAAATGGGGCTTAAAAATAAGGATTTGTAAGGACTTTTAAGGACTAAATGTAAAAGTAAGGACTTTTAAGTACTTGTAAGGACGCGTACGAACCCTGAACTCAGCACGTCAATGAAATTAAGTTTTAGTGCAAATGAATTAAACTTTAAATGCTTGCCATTAATTCTCATGAATTTGTCGCTGAATATCTAATTCTGTTCACTTAAGTGGGCGCTTTCATTGCAAAAAAACTAATATTAAACCAGTTAATTAAAATGGTGTTAGCAAGGATAGCATCATAAGGAAGCAAACACAGACTGATATTTTTTTTTTTTTTTTTTTTTTTAATATTTACACAACAATAAAATCTGGCACATCTTTCACAATTTCTGTGACCGATGGAGTCACCATTTCATTTCCTTCCAACACAGTATTTATTCCACTGTATTTTTCTATCAAAAGAAAACCAACCAAAGTTTCAACAGCTTCCTTTGTAGTTGCATCTGTTTCCGATTTGTGAAGGTCTCTAGCAACAAAATATACAGCGTGATTTACCAGACAATTCCATCCATCCTCAGTATAACACAGCTACAATGACCAATGAAATGAAAATTAGAAAAAAGCACATGTTTATTATTGTGATTTAATAATTGTCAAATATTAAAAATGTTTAACCTTCCAGCAGGCACCCTAAAATTTTTTACACAAGTGGGCGAGTGTCGTACTTTTTACGAGACAATAAGTTTCTTAATTTTTACCCTTGCAGTTGCCAGTTACTTTATTATAGTAATAAGAGACATCAGAAAAGCAAATCCTTTCATCAAGAGTGAAAATTAATTTTTATATTACTTGCAAATTCTAAAATTATACTGAAATCAGAGAAAGTAATGAGATTTAATACTATTATTTTCTAAAAAAGGTTTTAAAGAATATATAATACAAATAGTATAAAGCCAACTCGGATTGTACAACAAAGACTTCCTTCTTAGTTTCTTATCATTGTCCTTGCATTCGAAATATTGAACTTTTGCCAGAGACTGATGCTTACAAGTATACTATATACAAGTCTGTTGTATTTTCATGATCGTTTTATTTCTTTCAAACACAAACCACTTTTCCTCAATGCTGGTCGTTGTTCGCTTGCTTTGTATACTTTAGATTTAAAGACATGGTAAAGTCATATGACGATCAGATTTTTTGGGCTTGAGTAACGAGGTGTTTTCATAAGACTGCAGTTTTTCAAGAAAATTCTTCGTCTTGGTGGATTATTGGCAGGCTTATTACACATTAAATATTTTTGACAATGTAAAATGAAATATTAAATCACTGTAATGCACACTGGATATATAATTATCAAACTGGAATGCCAAGACGTGAAAAAAATGTTCAAATTACCAGAGGGAGGGGGGGTCGTAATTTTTACGACAGAAGCATAAAACGGTATGAAATCACCTTGAAACTCAGTCAAACCCATTTAATCCTGAAGAAAAGGGTCGCATGAAGGAATAGCAATGATATTCAGACAGTTTTGACTCCGATTGTGAGAACAGGGCATAAAAAATCTCATTTGTCATAAAATTTGCGCAGGCACGCCAGCTGGAAGATTAATAATGTCAAATACTTTATAAAATTAAAGGCCTAAAAATTTAATAATTCACAAGTAGGATGAATTGCAGACTGTTCTCACCAAAAATTAGACACATAATAAAATCAAAGCAATTCCCAATCCATCCATTCACAGATATATCTAATCTATTTCCCCACAACTAACACCATATACTCAAAAACATAAGTTATGTAGCAATCTATTCATAAAGGACATATCAAATTGATGTACCGTTTAATAAATAAATCTCACAATTAATGTAAAAATTAATTCATTTTAATCTGAAAATTTGTGTTTTTTTTAAGTCATTAAAATTATTTTCTATAACAAAAACAATGATTAATAAGAATTTAATTCCTTTTTAAAGTTTTTTTTTTAAACTTCAAAAAGCTTTGGTTTTTTTTATTGTATATATGCTTACCAACGACAGAGCCTGTATTAAAGCCCTGCGAATTTGAGGAACAGGTTCTCGTTGCTTTGAGTTCTCCAAATATTGACAATCTAGAGGTAGCTTCTCCATACATTCGTCATCATAATCCTCTGGGCCCATAAGCGGTAATAACAAAATGGAAAGTACATCTTTTTCAATAAGCAACTTATGAACACCTGAAAACAACAAATAGACCTCGATATATATACATAAATGAAATGCAGTTTATAAGAATAAAAGCGAGAAAAAATTAATGCAACAAAATATGTATTTTGATAGGTCCACAAATACTTTTTAACAGGAAGCTTTAACTAATTCTATTTTTAGTTTTTACTAGCAGTACGTGCACGGCGTTGCAGGTAGAATCAGGACTTCAACAAAATGCCCACAATGACACAAAGTTTTGAAAGCAAAAGATACACATTGATTTTCCCGCTTATTTTTCTTTGCGATAATGACATTTATCAAAACAGAAATGTATATACTATTGAGATGAGGATTACACTAATGTAATGACATCACCTGCTGGAAGGAATCCGATTGCAATGAAAGCATATGACGTCACCTGCCACGAGGAAGGTCAAGCACCAGCCAATGAAATTGTAACAATGCATTCTGACATTGTCCGGAGAAACTCTCGCCAGCAAAAAAGTGATCAGGCAAAAATTTAAAAACGTAAAAAGATTTTAACTGTTCTTGTTTTAAATCTGACAGAAACATTCCAGTTATAGCTGGGGGAAAAAAAAAAAATAAAAAATTATAGAGATGTTAGAACGTCAGACGCGAGAATTTGAAGAAATCCTTACTAAAAATTACCATAAAAGTGACTATTTCTCAAAATTTAGTAAATTACAGTAGACATTCAAAACAAACTTCATTAGAACAGAAATAGTTTGCTCTTTCCGATGGTGTTTTTTTTTTGTACAATTATTCGAAGCCATGCTATTGAGCAATGAGTGCGGAAAAATCACCCAAAACAACACAAAATATTAAATAAAAAATTTTCTAGATTAAATTTCAAAATTCCGGCTTCGAGGTGCATTCAGTCACCATTATGATTACATGTGTGCCAAATTTCATGGCTGTAAGTGCGATAGATTAGTCTGGACATCGCAGACACACAAACAATGCCTTTTATAAGTATCTATATTATATAAAACGCTTATGCGTAGCGCAAAAAAATTACCTTTATTTTTTTCTCCCCATTGGCAACGATCAGTTTGTTTACCAATCTCAACCCTGACGCCAAGAATTTTGCTAACCGAGCTAATCGCTTACGGATTACAGGAGAAGTCGTTACTCTTTTTTGAATTTATTTATTTAAAATCAACTCTTTGCGAAGTTTTGAATAAAATTTGCGTAGAAGAGAGCAGCGTGCAAGGGAATCCCTGGATGAGAGATTTCAGCGAAGATCGGCCAGAAAGCCGCCGATAGGCTTAGGGAGACAGAGTCTTTTTTTGGGATACTAATTGTGTGCACTATTTACTATGTGTAAAAATAAAAATTACAGAATAAAGACCAGAGAACTAATTATACATCAGAAAAGATCTCTTGCACACTGCTCTCGGAGAATGATTAAAGTTGCATACTGTTTGCAACGTATATATATAGAGATTCGATTTTTTTGCCACCGTGTTTGTACGGACTGTTTTAGCACATATATATTTTGACTGGAAGAGAATTGCCACATGCTGCTAATGGTGAATGATAATGTTGCACACTTTTTGCTTTTCTGTGTAATATTTCATAAAAAAGAGTGCATATTTAAAATTTTGCTTAAAAAAGCAAGGAATTTTTGCACAGCCCCCTAGTAGATTGTAATTACTTTGTGTGAACAGAGTTCTTTGCCCATTTACTTCATTTTTAGATTTGTTTTTCACTTTTAAAATTTTTTTTAGTTGCTATAAATGATATTTATAAGTAATTGATTTAATATTTTATTATTCAAAATATATATTTTGTATTTAAATTTTTAGAAATTGCTTCTAAAGCTTTGTTTCTAGCTATACAGTTAGCTTAAATAAATGCATCGAGTGGTTAAAAAATGCATGCATTGTTTGTTTTTTTACTGATTAAAGATTGTTATAGTTTTTACATTGCAATATATGGATTAAGAAACTCTGACTGCAACTAACACACAGTTATGCAAGTTGAACTTGACCAATGTAACAAGTAAAACAATCATTTTATGAATAATAATTAAAAATTTCATTGTGCTTGCATTAATTTCATTGTTATTGTAGCAGACGACTTGCATATAGTTAATTCAATTTTCAAAAAACTTACTTGGTTCAGAACAAATATTTCTGAGGGTCACAGCTACTCCCATTCGGCGCACATAAGGCTCTTCAAAATTCACGTGATGAATAAAACTTGTGATAAAATTTTCACTTTTTATAAGTAATCTGAAAGTAACAATGAAAACTATATAACCACCATTTATTCTGAATGCTAACTCAAAAAACGAAGGGTACTTATATATATTTTTTACTCCAAGGAAAATGTAACAGGAAAAAATACATGTAAAACTGCATTAAATTGTTTTTCAGTTTAAGGATTTATATATAGAAATGATCACAACTTATATGTTTAGACAACAGGGATGCCACTCACAAAAAAGCAAAAAAAAGAGGAAATTGTGCGTGAATTTAAAAAAGTTAAAGTGTGGGAATCGCACGCAAGTAAAAGAATTTGTGAAGCAAAATTTCCATTTTTCATAACATTTATGCATGAATTTCATGAATTAATATAATATATAATAAAATGAAAATTTGGTTATAATTGAAATCAATGTTATAAAATTAAAAGCTTTTTAAAAAATAAGCTGACTGCATAAAAATGAGCCTTACTCACACATACAAATATATATATAATTTAAATTTGATTTTTAATTAATATTTTTACCCAATAAAGCTGTGCATGAATATTAGAAACAGAAATCCAATCCAAATCATATATTTTTACAATTAAAAATGTCCAACACTAGGACAGAATTTAAAATGTTTAAGTTACTAAAAAGTTAAATTACTGCATTCTTCACACAAATTAAAAATTTTGAAAAATGCTAACAATATTATTAATTGTATAATGCTATTTTTTACCTCAAATACAGAAAATCTATAAAAATACAAACATTTTTATTTTTTAATATTTGCACGCAGAAACATCTCTTCGATAGTTAGGATATTATTTTTTTAATTTTAACATTTCTTTTAGAATTAAGTTCAGAATGAAAGTTTTTGACAGCTTCACTTTTATTTTTATCCTCAACTTTTCTTCTATTGGATTCATTTACATTTTCGCCACCATTAAAATTTGGTTCATGCAGTCTCTTTAAAATGTGTTAGTTTTTTCTTATGATTTATCCTTTGCCTTTTAGTTGCATCTGCAGACATCTTTTTTTGTCAGAGCTTTTTCTTTACTGGCATTTAATTCTTTTATTCTCTTTTCTCTTAATGATTTATTTTGTTTTACAGTTTAACAAAGTAAACATTCCGTGAATTTCTTACATTTCTCACCAGTTTCGGATCAACTTTTTCTTTGAGAAAGTCATGTTTGGAAAACATACAAACTGCCATTTTTTTTTTTTTTTGTGAGTGCAGCTCATACTTAATGCACTGCATAGCATTAAATATTGAAACATTTAACCTATTGCTTCCAGGGTGTAATCACATTATTTATTATGCTAAAGCTACTTTCCACTTTGGGTTCATGGAAGCAGGTTAGCAAAGCAAATGTCATCCTTGAAAGTAGAGGATATTTTGAGGTATTCTCCACATCTCTCCACCATAAATCAACAGATTCCTCTACAATATCACTAAAATTATCATTTTGAAAATTATGTATTTCCAAATCATATGCTTCTTTTTCTGAATCTTGAACAACATTTGAAGCCTAGAGTGGCAGTTCTTTCATCAATTCTAATGCAACAGAAGTCTTTCTATTGCATGGATCCAGTGAAGATACTGCCTTTAAAAAAGGGTTGGCAAAAGGCATTTTTTCCACAAGCCACTTAGCACACCCAATGTATGACTTAAATAAACATATCTTAAAATTTTTTTATCACAATCAATTGAGATTTCGGAGCCAACTTTATAAGTTGCTTTGCAGTATCACCCACAAAAATTGAAGAAAAAGAAAGAAGAAATATCCGCGAAAATCGAGGATTGATTTTTTAAAAAAAAAGCGGAATTTTTCAAACCGCGATATCCGCGGAAATCGCGGATTTATAAAAAAGCAAAAAAAGCGGAAATCCGCCGTTCGGCGGAAAAGTGGCATCCCTGGCTATAAAATTTTGCATAAATTTACTTTGGAGTTTGGGAATGGTACTTCAGAATGATAATTAATTAAAATTTCAAAAATGAAAACATTAGTGAAATTATGGAATTTTCTTTTGATAACATCTGAAAACACTATTGCAAAAAAATGATTTTTACACAGTTTTAAAATTTAAA
>BGPR01000670.1:63071-135786 GCA_013235015.1 Araneus ventricosus
TTGAAATTTGGCACACAGGTAGTCTTAACGGTGACTCAATGCACATCGAAGCCAGAATTTTGAAATTTCATCTAGAAAATTTCTTATTTAATGTTTTGTGTTGTTTTGGGTGCTTTTTCGCACATTTTTGGCCGATCCACGAGAAATAATGATCGGAAAAAAACAATCGATGTACCATCAAATAGAGCAAACAATTATCGTTTTAATGACGTTTGTTTTGAAAGACTAACGTAATTTCCTGAATTTTGAGAAATTTTTAAATAATAGTCAGTTTTCGAATGAAATTTTAAGATTTCAAAATCAAATGACTCCATCTCACATTCTAATTTCCTTATATTTTTTCGAGCTAATAAATAAAACGGTTATCCTTCATTTGAAACAGAGAAGTTTTTCAGAAGGGATCGGAATACGGAAATCCCGTTCAATCCAAGTGTGTGCCATCTGGCGGAAAAAAAAATTAGAGCTATGGCTTTATTTGGCTTCCTGCCATGAATGAGGGTAGGTACGGGAATATAATGAATTACTTTTATTGCTTTAGTTTCAATGAATTATTAAACCGTTTAAGCAGGTTTAGGCAAATGGTTTTTTTTCTCCTTTTGGTTATTTTTTCTTTGTGCGCGTCTGTCTGTTACATTCTGACCAATTTCGCCTTACACTTCAAGCTTGTGATAGACAATTTTTTAATCTGGGATCACGTTCTGATATATATTTTTTATACTTTTGATTTATTTCTAAAGTTTATTAAAAAACACATGTTGTTTAAGTTGCTTCTTGCTGTTTATTAATGATTTTCACGTTGAAAATTTTTTAATATAGTTTTGGATTAATGTACTCTGTACTGTTTTCCTACAGCTCAAATGTCATTATCGCGAAGCAAAATAAGAGGGAAAATCAATAATGTCTATTTTCTGTTTTGATTTTGTTTTCAAAACTTTTTCGTGTCATTGTGGGCGGGTTTTCTTTTTAAAATTTGTTGAAGTCCCAATTCCACTGGCAACGCCGTGCGGGTACTGCTAGTATACCTAATAAAACATAAGGTAATGCAAACATTGGCATAATAAAGGCAAGCAGCACACAGAGCACATTGTGATTTTTTTTCAACCACCAGCATTTTTATTTGGTTTTTAAAAAGTGAAATAAGTTCACTACTCTTTTGTCTCCATGGTACCTAGGGGACTTATAGAGATAGGAAAGGTACATCACTAAAAACAAGGGTACTTTTCTGCTAGTGGAATACCAGACCATCTGCCAGATCTAAGTGATGAATGTCGGTAATAACGGAACAACACCAAGCTTGGAGGTGATTGGGAATGCACCAATAGAAAACTACCATAGTACGTAATTAAAACAAAATCTTTTTCTGTTCAATGTATGCTCAACTAAATTTAGTTTTCTCTTTCTTACCTAGAAGGTATTCAAATCCACAGATTCTAGCACCAAGTCTTAGAGATGGATTTTGTAATATTTCAAGAAGATCTTCATGAACTTCAGTTTCCATTACGAAATATTTTGCAAACCTAAAATTACAAAGAAAAATATTCAATAGAAATTAATATAAAAAACTTTTTAATTTTATTTAACATTATTATTTGTAGAATACCACCAAGCAAAAGAATCTAACTTTAGAAAGTCAGCTTGCTTAAAAAATCTCAGCAGCATATAAGCTATAGTCACCCCGACCTGCCTAGGCATACGGGAAATCAGCAGTATATAAATTTTCCTGGATTACAAACATTTTTTCTGAATAACTAATTTCTGAAGGTAATCAATACAATAACATATATACCAAGATAAATTATAATGCAAACAACCTCATCCAATTTAATACTCATCTTTAGAAAATCCTTTCTTTTTGCATATAATTCAATTTCAAGATCAATGGCTTTAAATTAAAATGTCCATGATCACCTTACTCCATGGAAATGGCATAGCAGCACTGATTGCCCATTCCATTTAGGCAAGCCATTCATGACCATTCCAGAACATGCAAATCCATCCACTACCAGCAACTAACCCTTTCCTAAAAGAACTATGCCCCCCCCCCTTTTTCTGTCACATTTATGGACCTGTAATCCAAATGGAGTGATGGATATTGGGACAGGTTGTATATCCAACCTTCTGTTCCATAACTATGCCAATCCTGTCTCATTCTCCATTTTTGCATGGCATGCTCATGAGTGACCAACTTTAGAATAGGGGAGAGGGTTGTTGTAAAGATGATAATAAAGGTGGATCATGTAGCACTAGGGAATAAACCACTTAAGATTTCACTGGCAGTTAAGGGGTTAACCAACTTGAACAGAATTTAATTTCAGTTAAATCAGTCATTCAAGGTTATAAAATATTAATTTACACATCTTAACTTTTTATTTTGCTAGAGTACTATAACTGATAAACACATTAGTTCCTCAGATGTTAGCAAAATGAAATTTGACAATTAATACTTGGACCAAGTTAAAATATTTAGTAAAAAATTTATAAAATGTTTAAATCCCAAATGAGAATTAATCTAAAAGTAAGAGATTCATTACAAGAATTAAAATTTCAGACTACAGTAAATAAATTTTTATATCTTACATTATGAATAGAATTTCTAAGCAGTGGGCAGTTTTTTTTCCTCCAACTTCAACATTAATTCCATATTAATCATATGCAAAATTTTAACATGCACATATTTTGAAATGTACTTTCTCCCTGCAGAAAATTAATAAGTAATCATTTTTAGAACAGCAACAATGCATTTGAACAATTGAAAGGCAGTGACTGTATAAAATTCATAACTGTATAATATTCAGCATAAACATCATAAAACTAAAAAGGCGAACTTTCATAACAGATGTAGGAATTATGAAAAGCGAGATTTTTTTTTTAATCATTAGAAGCAAATTCAGTATAGTGCTGCATTACTTAAATTCAACGAGTGATTTATAGCAATATGAGACTAAAAAAAAAAATTTCCTAACTTTAACAGTTAAATAAAATATTAAATGTTTTTAACGAGTAAACTCAAGCTCTTTACAGACCACTGAACTAAATGTTCAGATTACAAAAAAATTATTACCCTTAGTGGGAAAAGAGAATTAATGATTCCCTTTGCGTATAATTACAATAGAATAATATTGAAGTGCAAATTATTTAACATATCTCTTACATAAAAAACCTATTATTAAATCAGGAGGGAAAAAATGAGCGTGAGGGATAAAAAAAGGCAACACGTGGTTTCCATTGACAAAATTTCGCTTGAATGAAATCATATAGCACAAACCACTGAAATAACATAAGATCACACTTTAAAAAAAATTACCAATTCTCTGAAAGTTGTTGATTTCAATTTTAGAGAAAGAAAAATGTTTAAATTAATCTTGTCCGGAAAAGTAAGACGGAGACAGATCCCACAGAACTAGCACTTTCGGCGTATTCGATGCCTGCCAATGATGAAATGAATTGAAGAAGAAGATAATGCGCTGATGAAGAAAGATGTACTCACTGCTCACGCACGCGCCGTGCATGTGATATAATTATTTTTTAACTGCGCATTTGTATCGTTTTTCTTTTTATATTAAATTATAAAAAAGAACATGATTTTAATTTCATTAGTACTCCAGAGTGATATCAATACCAGTAAATTTATAAAAATATATGTTTAGATCAATAGTGGTAAAAACAATCGTGTTTGAAAGAAAGATCCGAAGTGAAGTAAAATATTAAAACTAAAACTAACTCTGATATTTTGACTGAGCTTTGATAAAATAATACGATGTCGTATATTGCAATGAAAATTGTTTAGTGAAATATATAAAATCATGGTGAAATTATCTGAGTGATTTTCATTTGACGGGGATAATAATAGACTGAACATCATCGTTTTATAAATTTTGTTTTGAAATTTTTTTTTCCTGGAACTTATGAATTGTGCTGTCATTAGCCTTAAAATATTCCATTTGGATTGCGATAGTTTAGTTAAATATATTTCTCTCATCTGTAAAGATGAAATCAAAATTCGGAAGCTTAAAAGTTTGTTTCAGGATAACTTATCTTACTCAAGATCATATTCTTTCTGTTATTCATTCTAGTCATTAGAAATGTTTTTAATTTTCGTATTTTTGTTGTCTTTATTCTATACATGGTATTTTTTCATGGTCCAATTCAATCGTAATAATTTTATCAAAGCTAAAAGCGAAGTTCTTATAGTAACAGCTCACCCAGATGATGAATGCATGTTTTTTGCACCAACAATATTAAATTTGTTGAGACAAGGTTGCTGTGTTTATTTGCTTTGCCTTTCATCAGGTAGGCTCTTACTGGAATTAAAAAAGCTTATAATTAAAAAATATTATTAACCAATTTTATATAAAAAATGATTATGATATGATGCAAGAATGTGGCTTATAATCTTGTGGAATCTATACAAAGTTTTTATGAAGTTCATTCAATAAATTGATATAGGCTTTAATAAAAAATGGATTTATACTTTATATATATTGATTTTCTGAGAAGTGGTGTGTACAGGCATATCCAATGAAGAGGCAATTTTGAAGAATGAAGAACAGTTTATTATAACTTTAGATACACTTAAATAAAATTAGGTGGATTGTTAAAAAATGTATAAATCTTGCAATAATGATAAATCCCTTTAATGGCCATAAGGGCAATCTTATGTGCAAGCCTTGTCTTACTAGGAAAAATTAGAACACAAATTCAAAATGGAAGAATCCAGCTATGCCCTTTCTCAAGGGTCATGCACAGAAAGGATTCAACTAAAACAATGATTTGTTATTTTTGGGTTTTATATTGTGTGATTTTTACTTCAATTTATTTTAATTTCTGTTGCTAATTTTTTGTATTTTGAATTACTAGGAAACAGTCATAAAATAGGGCGCTACAAACATGCAGAGAGCTTAAATAGTTTCAAAAGGGGGAAAGCACCAAATTTGAGACTTTAGAAATATTGCGACGATCAGGAGTCTAAGTTAAAGTAGAAATACCTTTATCATAGGATTGAAGTAGAAGTAATGCATTTATAATTAAAAATAAGGTGGTGTTAAAATGGCTTTATTTTAAAAATGGGAAAATACTTTTAATCATTACAGTAGGACCCCAGGAATCTGAACTAATTGGGGCTGACATTTGTTCTGATTCTGGGAAATTCAGATTATCCAGGAAATTTGGTAAAATACTGTTGATATTCCAAATGAAGTGGATATTGACTCTGGGTGCTCTGTGAAAGTCTACAGAAAGAGCTAGTGGCAATTCGCACGGTACAGTTGTAAACAAGTTGGGGTAAAGAGAAGATATCCGAGTTTGTTTCTACTGATTAAGGTGCTGTATTCATTCTTAAAGACAAATTTGAATACTTCTTTTAAGTTATGAATAAACATTAGCTTTGTTTCTGATTTATAATTATTATTTTTCCTTCATTTTTCAATAATACATTTTCAGAAAATTAGAAAAAAGATGTTCAGATTATCCAAAATTTTGGATTTCCAGGGTTCTTCTGTGTATATTATATCTATATATATTATATCACTCTTTATTAATAATAAAGGAGAATGTCTGTTGGCGCTCTACAGGTCAGATCGCTGGACCTAGACCTACGAAATTTGGCACAAACATATTTTGGAGGGTGGGAATGTGCACCTCAGAGCCCTTTTTTTGAAATTTTAATTTAATTAAAAATTAAGCAAAATTTTGGCGATTTTCCAAAATAATTTGAGAAAATATTACAGCTCAAAAATCATTTTTACACCATCTTAAAGTGCAAAAAATTACCTTTCCAATGATATTAGTATGAGTACTGTGCGATAATTACTTTTAATTTTACAAGATTTTCAATTGTCTTTAATTGCTGTCAAGGTCGCTCAAGGAGACCGTTTTCCTTTTCGACCAAAGGAAGGGAGGAGGAAAACAGGTCTTGAGCCCGACGAGTGAATTCGGTTGCCTCAGAGTCCGGAGTGGAGGGGGGGGGGGCCCCACGCTAAGCGGTCATTTGTCAACAATGAAAGAGCAGCCATTGTTAGTCATTTGCAGTTAGTAGGAAAGGATTTAAAAGGCTCATCTCACAATCAGTAGGAAAATAGTGGTTGAAGTAACAGGAATGATTTTCTGAATTAAGTATAAAACCTTTTAATGATAAAGATAAAGGTGCTATTTTAAATTCATTACAATTGATAAATTTCTGCCCAAATTTTTTTGTACGTTTCTTGAATAATGCAGAAAAAATTATCCAAATATAATTACTTTCTAAATGTATTATATAAAATGACTGGCTAAAATGTTGACATAAAATGCAGATCAATACTTTTTACAGGTCATCAGTAATGTAGTTTGCAATACGATTAAGAGAACTGTTTTGTTTATAAGGAATAAGAAAGTAAAGTTGGATATGAAAAGAATGTGGGTTAAATGTCTATTGTAATTTGAAGTTAAAAATTACTTTGATAAGGGAACCAGAAATATAAAATTATGCATAAGAGATTCATTTGAAATTATATTCCCGGCGAACAAGCGGGTCGGAATGATTTTAAAGCTGAAATTATATTCACGACCAACAAGCTGGTCGCCAAAGGCGGCTAGTATACAATATAATTTGCCCTTATTTTTCAAACAAAACTGCCCATGACTGAATTTTTTTTTAGTTCAAAAATAAAATCAATATTTAAATAACTTTAAATCAGCATAAAAAATAAAAGTACATTTGTAGAGCTAGGCATATGTGAATCATTTACTTTGAATTTCTGTCATTAATTTACCTGCTCCAACAATAGCTGTCTCTAAAGACAATCTGTTTTTGCTAAGTTGCAATTTTGCCTCCATTACTTTATTTCTATAATAACCTCACTATTTATGATTTATATTTAAAAAGACTAACTAGTGAATGTTGGTACACTTGTTAAATAAAATGAAGTAACTGGCTTGTGCTAGCTTCCATTTCACTTCTACCATAATTGGTCTGAGTTTTAAAAAGTGGAGTTGGAAGTTTCAAGAGCTTGATTAAAAAGATGCTACTTCTCTCAGCACGAAAGCATTCACTTTATATATTTTCAGACCAATAAAGCAACAGGTTAAACATGCTTTGAAGATATGAATTGTTTATAACTGAAAGAAAAAGGATACAGTTTTGTAATATTTTTTCAAAATGAATACCTTTATACAAGTATTTACTGTAAGATTTAACACTTTTTATCCTTTAGTAAAAAAAGTTAGTTTATAGAAACTATGCACAGTAGCACAGTATTTTCAATCTTGTCAAAAAAGCCAAATATATTTATATCTTCTTCAACTAAAATTTGACATATTTTATAAGTTTTTTTTTTTCCAAAAAAATTGTACTTGAAACTTTCAATTTATACTTTTATTAAATAGGTGGATTTTATGATGAAAGTTCTATAAGGAAAAAAGAACTAAGGGAAAGCTGCAAGGTTCTTGGTATTCCTGCAGGAAATCTAATTATTATTGAACACAGGTAAAGTGAAAACCTATAACAGCAATTGTAATATTTTTCTATGTTACCTACATAAAATTTTATAAGATTTCAAAATTATGAGCTACCACATAACTGATACCGATTCAATGAAATCTAATTTAAGAATAAGATTTAACACTTTTTATCCTTTAAAGAAAGATTTATGGCTTAGATTAAAAGGTATATGAGATTTAAAATAAAGATAAATATTAGTCATAGTTTAGGCCATTAAAAAGGACTTTAGACATCTGTGATCTTTCTAAACAGGGCCAGTAATATTCACTTCTGTTTCTTAAACATGGAATTTGGGATCGTGCCTTATTTTTGAAGATTAATTACATATTTGAATCTGGAACTTTTATTATTTTTTGTGAACAATTTAGTTAAATATATTTTGAGGAAGAGATGACTATTTAATGTTCACCAACTTCCAAGTTTGTTTTGGTAGTTTTTGGATTTTTATAATATTAAAGCTCATTTTGCCTATTTGACATGTCCTTTTCAATGTTCTAACATGATATTGTCATTGAATTATACCTTTTAGTGATTATTATTGAATACTTCATAATTTAATGTGTGAAGAAAATTTCCAATACCTCTTAAGGCATGAATTTTGGTGGAGAAACAGGAATTGCTTTAGATATTATTGCAATAGATAACTTTTTGAATTCTAAGATGACACAAAAATAATTTTTGTGCAATAAGTGTTTTCAAAAGTTACAGCTGAAAAAAAAAATTTTTTGTTCACCTTTTGTAATTCACTTCACTAGTTTTTTATTAATAAAAACTCTTATTAAATTTTTTAAAAATTGCTCTGAGGTGCACATTCCACCTTCCAAAGTATGTTTGTACCAAATTTGGCAGCTTTGCCTCCAACAATCTTGCCCTGTAGAGTGCCAACAGACTGACACATATATTCCCTTTTATTATTAGTAGAGATTTAGTATGAACTGATAACTGCTTGAACTTGTAATTTTTTATAAGATAATCTAAGAAAGTTATATATATATATTATTAATCCCAACAAGATATATAATGGCATATTTAATCCACTTGATAGCATAATGTTATTACATAAATGCTTGTTCTTTTGTAAAATCATGCTATGGTTTGAAGTAAGATTAAATAATTAAAAAAAAGTGAACTTCTAAAACTACATTTATGTACATCTTAAACTTCCAATTTGGCTTTTAATAGCTAATTATTTCTATTATTGCTTATTGGGATTAGATCTTTTCCAGTACTGTTTTTTCTGTAAAACTACTACTGTTTCAGTAATATTGGCTTTTGAAGGATTTAATTATTTTCTTTAATAATTGCAATTTATAACTGAAACTATTTCATTAAATTTTTTTCCTGATGATTTCTTAGGAAAATGCTTTAAAAAATAAATCCTGTTCTATTAAATGCAAAATTACATTGAAATAAACAGTTCAAGATCGCAAATCAGAATGTTTGATTTTGTGACCATATAAAAAAATATATGCAAGACAAAAAAAAAAAAAAAAAAAAGGAAAGTGACACACACACACACATTTAGGCATTATCATATCTATAATTTCTTTTTAAACTGTTTTTACAAGAGTCTTATCCAAGAACATATTTCAAACTTTAAACTATACACATACTACCGTATGAACCTATAGCAATTCAATGAAAGTAAAGAATATGTACTGCTTATTCAGGGTTGTAGTGGAGCCAGAACGAGAAAAAAGCAGTGTCATTCTAGCACTGTTTTTTTTTATGAGAAATAAATAAGAAAAAAATTTTAAGGTACTTCCTTAAAACAGCGTGATCTTTGTCTAATCCTTACCCTTGAAAAAATGATGGATATTTCATAATATTCATTAAGTAATTCATATAAGTAATAAGCCACTGGAAGGGGTGGTGGGAAAGGATTAAAAGCATTCAGGTTACACATATTTAAATGCATTTTATTCTGAAAATCTGAAAACTCTTGATATTTTCTATATTACTATATAGATATTTTCTATATTATATCAATGTCATGATTTTACTTTGACTTTATTTACTTTGAGTAAAACTTGAAAATTGACATAAAATTTTTTTAAAAATATTCTTTAACATTTTCATTATATTCATGCTTTCAACTACAGTATACATTATATTAATGTTTGATCAAAAATAAATTAATAACTATAAAATATGCATTGTTTCAGTGTTGATGCTTTATTATTTCACGATTTCAATACTTAGATAAGCTAATTATTCATTTTAAATGTAAAAAATATTTTATTGTGAAGTGATCCTCTAATTACCCTCTCCAACAATATCACCCAGATCAGGGCATTCTGGCACTGTTTAATTAACGATTACGCCACTGTGCTTATTGCAAGTGTTGAACTTAAAATGGCAATGTTTGAGATGAATTTCAAAATGAAAGGAGGTCATGGATTAATGATTTATAGCGCAAAAACTCTACCTGCTGAATCTATTTTCCAAAAGCTGCGACTCAAAACATTACAATGAACAGATCAGAAACCAGCGGGAGTGGTCTCCCCTAAACTTTCTCGTATACTTTCTAAGTGGAGATTCGTCAAAATCTCGAGTTCGATTTTTTTTTGATGATTACAATACTTTCTCTTTGTATACGAGAAAGTGAAACAAACAAACAAACCTGAAATCAAATATTTGTTGCCATGTTTCAAAAAAATATTACTTTGAAGCAGGTGCGATAAAATAGGCAATGCAATGAATACTAAAGCGAAAATTCTACTTTGGAATTGAATTCCCAAGAAAACAATTTATACTACCACAACATAACAATTGTAAAAGCATGTAAATGAAAGATTTGCTGAAATAATGAGATTGGTTTGAATTTTATTTACAACAATAAAAAAAATGTTATTTATTGTTGTAAGATTGCTACCAGTACTTTGTGCATGAGAATCAGATTAAAAGAAAGTGAATATGCAATTTGAACGCCTCTTTTTGACGGATTTGGCCCAAAATTTTATACAGACCTACATTCATGACGATAAAACTGTGTACCAAATTTTATCCATCTAGCTATTCAAGTTTTTGAGTTATAGTGTTCACATGACCGCGGACATACAGATAGACAGACTTCCCGTTGACAGATTTTGTCCAAAATTTGATAGAAACCTACAAATTATATTTAAAGCCCACATACCAAATTTCATCCCCCGTAGCTCTAATAGTTTTCGAGTTATCATGTTCAAAGACAGGCATGATTCCAAAATTGTGTTTTTTCGGACTCAGGGAGATCTAAAACGTGGAGATTCGTCAAAATCTCGAGTTCGAATTTTTTGATGATTACAATACTTTCTCTTTGTATACTTCATATACGAGAAAGTAATAAAACTGATGATACATTGTTGAAAATTAAATTTACTGTGTTAGGACTCGAAATTATTCATTATATGCAGACATATATGCATAATGACATAGATTATAGCAATTTTTAGTTTTGCATGCAGTACTTAAAATAATTCTTTATCATATTTTTAAAAAGTTAATTATGTATTATTTTGATAATTAGTTGAATATTAAATTGTATGTTATACTAGATATAAACTAATCATGTGCATTTTTTCCAGTCAGCTACCAGATAATCCACAAAACAAATGGAGCAGATTAAAAGTTAGTTCTATCATTTTAAAGTACATCAGGCGTTTATCAATTACTGTCGTAAGTTAATTTTTGAATATGTTACAGCTATTGTCTTTTAATTCTCTTGAAGTTTCTTAGTTTAAATAAGTTTAAAAGTCTGTTGGTATAAAATTGATTAATATTTACTTTATATTAAATTGGACCACTTCTTGAACTCAGTGAACAATGTGGGATTATTATCTTTTTTTTCTAATTTACATTCCAAATACTCATGGATTATGATCATGAGATGATTATTACATTTCTGTTATAGATGTAGCTTATCTTCTTTCATAGCTTATCTCCTGTTAAAGATTTTATTATCATAATATGTATTTGTTATTTTATGTTGTTATTTGTCCTCAGTAATTCTGCATGCTTAGGATAGACAGAATTCCCATTTATGTATAAAGATGTAACTTTGTATTTACTATACCTTTCTGAATTACAGGTCATCTCATTTGATGAATATGGGATAAGTGGTCATTTGAATCATATTGCAGTGTGTGAAGGTGTAAAGTGAGGATTTTTTTTTGTTCTTTAAAAAAACTAAATGCTAGTGTAGTGAGAATTAATGTTTCCAGAATTAATAGAATTCCAGATAACCAAAAAAATTACTCATTTTATTGTAAAATTAACTCCAATGTAAAACATGTAGATATTCAATGATTAGTATCTGCCTTTCATGATTTCATACAAAGTAGAAAATGTATGGTACATTTCAACCAATTTACCTTGAAAATGGTTGCTTCCTTTTTTTTTTTTTCTATACAAGCAGTGAACTTATAGTCAGATATTGTTTCTTTATTTAAAAAAAGAAAAAGCAATAACCAACAACTCGCCAAAAGCAAGATAATTAAAGAGGAGAGTTTTTGTATCATTTACTAACTTTTACTGATAATTAAGATTAGTCAGATTAACATCTCATTTTGAATGATTAGTGGACTCACACAAGGATTATTGTGGGTCAGACCTTTAAATTTTGAACTGTGGCCATTTAATAAAGATGGCCCCCGAGATAGCATTACCTTCAAAAATTCCAGATCACGCAAGCAAGGAAAATTAACAAGCAAAACGTATTTTGAATATTAGAGTATCGCAAATCTGTACAGAATAATGTCAAGCCTTCTCTGTTTTTTCCAAAGAGAAATGTAAGCATAAAATCAGAAGACTTTCTTATAGTACAAAAATGCATTTAATCGAACTAAACAAAATAAATTATTTTCTAAAAAAATAAAAAATCTTAATAAAATTATCTGTAGATACATTATATTAACATACATTGAATTTTCATAATATGCTTTTCTTTTAGGTATCTGAGTTTGAAAGGTCAGTTATCTCCAGGTAAGTACATTATATTTAAAATTATAGTTTTCACATTATGATTTTTTATAAATTAAAGCAGTGAATGCATTGATTGATGTATGCCCTAGATATGGAAAACTACTAGTGTAAGTTTAAGGTAGATTTTAAAACATTTTATTTCATTAAAAAAAGTTTGTTGCAATTTAACGATATTATATTATTACATAAATTTGAATTGTAGCAACATTAAAAAAAAAAAAAAGGATTTTTAAACCAACTAGTCAGAAGATGCACAGCTCCAAAAGCTATACTCTAATCTTAGGTTTAGATGTATTGTTTCAGTATGACTTAAAAAGGTTCTGCAATAAAATTAATGCACTTCTGGCATTCGTAAATGAATCAACATGCATTTTATTTTTTAAATCTGCAAGTTTATGATACTTATATCGCAATTTTCATATTTTGTTTCAGACTGTGAAGTGTTTTTATTGAAGAGTGTTTTTCTGGTCCAAAAATATCTTGGTTTTATATTTGTGCCTTTATTTTACTTTTGTGGAAAGTTCTGTTATGTATCAACTTTTCAAGATGTAAAAACCATATGGGTAAGTTTTTAATGCATATTAATCAATGGTGTAAAAAGTATATTTTATGTTAAAATGCAAATAAATAGGATTTTGTTTAAAAGGAAATTTAAAGCTCTTTTCTATATCTCGTTGACTACTTTTTTAAAATGTTCAACATACTCCAAGTAAATGGCTATTTGCTTGTGTGGTCAAATATAAATAAAAAAAAATGATTAGAAATAAAATGAGGGGGCTTGTTAATTAATTTAAAATTTGTATTACTTTATTTACAAATATCTATGTTATATTATTAGTGTAGTTAAACAGTGTGTGAATAAAGAAATATATATAGCATAAAAAATATAATGAAAGTACTAATAGGCACTCTGAATTGTAAGTAAAATTTACATATTAAACACATTTAAATATACCAGAAAGATTGAAAGGAAGCAAGAGAGAAGGGACAGTTTTTGTTGACACATGAAAGATCTTTAATCTATCTTAATGTAAAGTTCAGAAAACATTTATCAACTCGCTGTAATTCCATGAAGTTTTGTAGTTGTTTTTACTTTCTCATATACTAAGAGAAAGTATTGTAATCGTCAAAAAATTCGAACCCGAGATTTTGTTGAATCTCCACATTTTAGACCACCCTGAGTCCGATAAACACAATTTTGGTATTATGTCTGTGAACATGATAACTTGAAAACTATTAGAGCTACAGGGATGAAATTTAGTATGTGATCTTTACACATAATTTGTAGGTTACTATCGAATTTTGGAGAAAATCTATCCATAGGAAGTCTGTTTGTATGTCCGTGTTCACGTGAACATTATAACTCAAAAACTTGAATAGCTAGATGGATAAAATTTAGTACACAGTTTTATCATCATGAATGTAGGTCCGTATACCGTTTGGACCAAATCCATCAAAGGGTTGATGGTCTGTCGAACTGTATAATCACATACTTGTAAAAATTATATCTTCTAAATCCTTTGGCTTAGATAAATAAAAATTGGTATGACGGTTGCTAACATTAATTATATACCTATGCCCAAATTTTGTTTCAATCGGTTAAAAAAAAGGTGTTCATATTGCATAATTAATTTTTCTAATCCAATTCTCCATACATATGTGTACTGGTAGCAATCTCTGTGCACTCGGAAGAATTGCGTCACTTTGTCCTTGAGCTGGCAAGAGTGGAAGTGTGTGATACATGCGTTTTATTCGGTACACATCTCTTTGAATTTGATTCTTTACCTAAATATTTTACAATCTACAATGAAAAACCTTCCGATACTCATTGGATTCTGGATTACAGTAGGTTCGAATTTTTTTATCCACGTGGGGGGAGGGGAAACAGCACCTTTTTGGGGAAGTATACGAGAAAGTTTAGGGGAGACCACTCCCACTGGTTTATGAAACATTTCATAGATAAATTAGGAAAAATGAGTATTTTTATGTTATATATAAAAAACAATCTCGTATAGAAGGATATGCAATAGACATATAAAAGATGTAGTTTCATTACAAAATTATTTTCTATCGTAATACTAAACAACTCAAAGTAACAGATTTTTAAAAAGAGTTAAAATTGTTCAATAATAAATAGGCACCATCTTCATGTAAATGGATGCATTATTGAAAAGTTAAAAAAAAAAAACTTAGGATATCCAAGGTTATGTCTCTGGAAAATACTGATCAAAGTTTCATGACTACTTAAAAGTTTGGATGTAATGGTCTGTGTTCAATACGATTAAGAAATTTCACAAGATAACTGTTAGCTTCAAGGAATGAAGTTTTTAGATAAAACCAAATTAGCATTTTTTTTCCCTTGATTATGTATAAAAAAGGAAATTTTTAACTAAAAACTTGTACACATAGTTAGTAAAAACTTTTCTCTTAAAATTTCATATAATTATTCCCAACTGATATAAACTCTCACTTATACTTTAATACAGCGGTTCCCAACCTTTTTGGGTGTGAGGACCATCTGTTGTGTAAAAAATATTTTGAGGCCCACTAACCAGTGACGAAACTAGGCATTTTGGTGCCCGGGGCAAAATCTGCTATTAGCGCCCCCTACACCAACAAATAACACATAGATTAGTTTGCTTAAAATCTGAATTAAAATCTACTGTTCTATACTGAAAAAGGACTGGCACCCAAAAATAAGAAAAGGAAAACACTACTATGCTTGTAATATTTAATAAAGAAAAAAAAAACACGTGTAGGAAATAATTTTGTTTGACCCAATACAAATGCGCCAAATTCAAGTTTTGCATAGCGTACATTAGAAAAAACATGTGCAATAATATAACAATGATAATATCCTAACTAAGTGTTCCACTTGAAAAATTAATGTTTCAAACAATTTTTCATATGGGTAGTTAGTTTACTCTGTTAACCATTAAACACTCAAATTATTTTAGTTTGATTTTCCTCTTCTTTGCTTTAAAAGTTTTTATCACATCATCGTAAGAAATCTTTGATGCCTTTTCATGTTCAATATAAATCTCTGCAAGATTAGAAATGCGGTCTTGCTTGGTTAAGTTTCTTAAATAGTTTTTTATGATTTTAAGTTTGCTAAAACTTCTCTCATTCGATGCAACAGAATCTGGTAGAGTCAAGTAGATTCTTAGGGTCGTGGTCAAGACCAGTTGTATATAAATAATTTTTAAAGTCAAGGGCAGTAGAATTTAGCTTACTCCTTTTTGATTCATTTCCAACTAAATTGTCGCTACTTATCACAGTATACTTAAAACTCTCTATTTCAACAGATAGTTCATCTTTATCCAGGTCGTCTCGGTACAAATTTGCCAAAGTAATAGCCTTCTCTCTTGAAGTTCTGTTATCAAGAGTCATCAGTTGTTTGGGAGACAAGAATCCGAAAATTTCGTTCACCTTTTGCATTGATTGGAATCGTCTCTCTAAATCAGCTTCTATTCTATTATTCACTTGCAGTAAGGCAAGTTTGAATTTTTTATGTTGAGAAATTTCAGAGCTTTCATCACATTTTTTGTCAAAAAATCTTTTCTTCTTCCTCTTCTTTACCTCCGTAAAAGACTGCTCTACATTAAGAGCAAGACAAGATTGTTCTGTTTCTTCAAGGACTTCATTCATAATTGTACCTCTACAATCTTTTATTTGTGCAGTCTTTTATAGGCGTACTATATACAAATTTCAGAGAAATTTGTTATAATAATTAAGTCAAATATAATAAAAAATAAAGTGATGAAAAAAGATAAATGAAACACACCTTAAGTTTATTCATTCTTGTGATTATGAGAAACAACAGCCTGATGTGTCCTAGCGATTTATTCGATGTTTGGACATATATTTGGAAGGCACACTCATTTCCTCATCACTACATTGAAGATTTCCTCTCTTTTTACACATAATGGTGGTGAGGGGAAAATATCCTAATTCACATAAATATGATGTTGAAAATTGCAGTAAAAAGTTTAAAGCTTTTTTAGCTATTGACACATATTCTTCTTTTATGGAAGACCAAAAAGCAGAAGCGGCCCGAGGTAACTTTACCAACCGGGCAAGGCAACAGTATGGCGCCACCCCCGCACACAAAACCATGCTATTTTTTTAAATTCTATAATGTCTGCATTCTAAAAGTTGAACAAACCTAATTTTTTAGAATATAGAAATATGCATGTTTTACCTGCAAATATGACTTAACAATATCATGATGAAAATTTATAAACTCCAGATATATTTAAGATTCTATAGTGGTCTTATTTAATTTGAAATAATTTAACAAATTTATTTTAAAAATATAATATTTGCCGTTTTTCCAGAGCTCTCGTGTCTATTAAACAATTTTTCCCCTTCGAGCTCCCGCTTCGGCGCCACGGGCAGTTGCCCTGTTTGCTCAAGCCTCAGGCCGGCCCTGACAAAAAGGTTTCAAGAGACAATTCCTTGTGTTTAATCATAAGGGGAAAAAAGCAACCAGAAAGGTTTGCTGCTTGCAGTGAAAACTGCCTTTCTAGGGTGCACCTTTTGAGAACCGCTGCTTTAATGTGTGCCCAATGTGGACAAAATTCGAAAGGACAACCACTTATCCAGTGATAGTTTTGAAAAACTGATACTTAACAAAGAAAGCGAGCATATTAACACCACTTACCTTCATCGGTATTTGCTTTTAGCCACGATGACAAAATGAGGAGGAGAAATGACTTTGTTTCTCTTTCAGCGCCCGACAATTTTCTGGACATCTTTCGTTGAGTAGCAGAGTGAAGTTACGTTACGGAATTATCTTCTACCGTCCGTCTGAATATCAGAAGACTGCCTCTTTTGGACGATTTTATTCAATAAAGGGATGATAGGGGGTATAATATGAGTCTATTTCCAGAGTCCGGACAAGCGCATACGTGGAAGGAGGCTGTAGTGCAATGCCTTCCCACATTCCTACGCGAATCCATCAGTCACACCCCTCAGCGCCCTGCGTCTCATTCCGCCGGCGCTGCTTGGGTTTTATCAACAGACACACGTTAATTTTACGTAATTATTTAATAACATTACAACTGGTTTTGATTCCGGGCTAGAATTTAAACAGAAAATTAACATTTAGCAAAACATATATATATATATTTATACTATTTTTTTTATTTTCCCCTAAATTTTTCATCTCCCCTGGGCTAGCGCTCTCTCCAGACTGCTCTTGTTTCGTCACTGCCACTAACTATAAATACAAACACATCCAATACATATGCATATATTATACACATGTAATGACAGTAATTAGTAAAGCTTATTGCAAAAGGGTTAAAAATGTATTGTTTATAAAGAAAAACCTTTATTGTTATTACTTAACTGCCACAGTGTAAGAAAACTCAAACAGGTGGTCAAAATTAAAAAAAACTTGGAATTTTTGGCATTGTTTGTCCCCCACGAAAGAATCAACATCTCGATTAAAACTGGACAGTTTCAGCCTCAAGTCATTTTCTACACTCAGTTTCTGTACTTAAGCTTTAAAAAAAATTTAAATTGTGAAAGCACGTTCACACAGATAAGTGGTTGAGAACCCCCACCAAATGTGTCAGTGCAAGTTCGACAGCTGCTGGATTCTGTTGCCGAACATTTATCCAGAACGGGACCAATGATATTGTTCTAAACAACGATTTTAGAGTCTGGTCGCATGATAGTCAAGTAATGAGTTTTCTGCATTTGATGATACTTTCACTTTCACCCATTTTCACTAGTGACTAGCGTTCTGCGGCCTACCAATAAGCTATCCACGGCCTGGGAACCGCTGCTTTAATACAATATAAATACCGAAGTATTATTATGAATAATTTTTTTTTTCTCATTTCAGAAATCTATGAAAGAACATAGGTCCCAGTTTGTATGGTTTAGAAGACTGTATATAGTATTTTCACAATATGTTTATATGAATTCTTTCACTAAACTCTAGAAAAGAATCTGTTTATAATTTAAATACATTTATTGCAGTATTTTTTTTATATAATTTAAATATATTTAGAAAATTTATACTTTTCTTAAACTATAGAATATATATTTATATTTTTAATGGTTCATGAATTTTCATTCTTTCTAACCTTTTAAAAATCTGTTAATGTGTGTGAAAACTACTTTGAAATAATTTGTTTCTTGTCACAAATTACCAAAAATATATATTTATATTATCTAATGATGTAAGATGAACTGATTTATACTATCTACACAATGTTTTGAAAGATAGAAATTTTATTTATCCTCTTTATGATTGATATCGATAAATAAGAAAGCATTCTCAATTAATTTGAATACTCTGTTCAAGATACACACTCTGAATAAAAAAAGATAAGGAAGTGTTTCCAAGAACAATTTAAGTCAACATGAAATTCGGATTAATTTGTATCCATTCATTCTGTTTATATAATTCAATAAAGTATAAAACTTTTGTATTGCCTTTTCTGGATTCTTTAAATAATGTATGAAATAATATATATTTTTAGAATAGTAAGCTGTAACTATCAAATATAAAACAAAAATCTCCACAACTTATCAGAGGGTATGTGGATGTTAATTTTGTAATTTTTTAAAAAATAATCATAATACAAAAAAAAGAACACTTGACTAAATGAGTATTGGTCAGGTGAGAATCTTTCATTTGTTCCACATCCTAATAAATAGTTTTAAAAACCTGACAATTAGATGGCTAAACATGTGAAGTAAACAATTGCACATTAAAAGATTGCTGTATTTATATCAATTTAACAAAACATTACTTCTAAAAGAAACTACTCTTTTCTTGCAAAAATCTTAATTCTACGTTGGCATGGAAATGTACTGGTTGGTGGTGTAACGAAAAATTGTGCAAGTAATGGAGGAAAGAGGACAATATGCAAAATTAGTCACAAATGCAGATAAAATACAAAAATGTACATTTATTTCTAATCTATACACATACAAACAGATGTAATGCTTTTCTTGGAAAAAGAATTCATGAATGGTTTATCTATAAGGAGGAAAAAATAGTTATTATCATTGAAAAATAAAACATTAATTTTCCCCCCCTTTAATAATATATAACACATGAGGAAAATTTTTTTTATCAATAATAATTGATTTTAGGAATTTTGCAAACATTACATTTTTATGATTTGAAGAAAATTATGATTTTAATTCACAATTAACTAAAAATTATGCACAGTATATACATTAATGCATAAAAGAAATAATTTATGCTACCATACTGAAACTTAACTATTTTAAAAATATTAATGCTATATTGTTAATATATACTAATTATATATTATATAAATTATCTAAACAGTCAAACCTTGATTTTTACATAAAATATTAATCCTGAACAAATCAAAGACTAAAACTTTATTTAAAATAATATATACTTTGACATATTTGGAAGAAAATGTCATTTATTTCCAAATAATATTTGTTTAGATCAAATTATTGAAATAATTGCTCAAACTGAGTGTAACCTTTTCCTTATGAGCAATAAAAATGCTGAATTCCAAAATACCCCCATAAACGATTAGGATTTAATTTTTTGAAATGAAAATAAATATCACATAGTCTACATAGCATTTAAATTATCAATATTCAAGGGTATTTTATATTCTCTCTGGTATAATACTATCCATATAATTAATCTTTGAATGATATATTTGCTCTAAAACAAAAATTGAGAAAGATAATAAGTACATTTTACATATCTGGGAATGTACAGAATTCTAGATATATATGGGTCAAAATCACCCCTAGTGATAGTCAAAGTTTGAATTTTGTTATTGTTTAAAATTCCAATAACTTTAAAAGAGTTATCAAGTTTGCCATAAAAAAAGGCACTCTTTTTCTTGGGCCATGTAAATGTTTTGAATTTTGATTGAGTGGATTTGTTAGATTGATGTACTAGTCTGAAATTAAACTATGAGCTATCAACCCTTTCCTTGGAAACGGTACAGACACTACACCAATAGATTTTTTACCTCTGCTTATGGACTGTTACATAAGCCACAATACTAAGCTATTAAGATTTCAAAGCTCTCATAATGATAATCTGACGAATCTCTAATCACTACATGTCTAGTATTCCTCCTTTATCCTATAATATCAAGACATGTGATAAATAGATATATAGTTGCATTGATCCAAGCATTGAGCTATTACTTCTTTAATTTTTCAACAAATATCAAGATGCATTTAAGCTGTCGAGAAGACCTAATTTGCGATTTGATATTTCACTTATAAATAAAATATATATTTCTACTGAATCAATATAATTCTAATTTTCATAAAACAGCATTAAAACTGAAATAATAAAACTAAATTAGAGTTGAAATGTTCTTTATATTTCCACAATTAAAATGTAATACATACTAAAATATTTACAAGCCTTTATGTTCTTCTTTGTTTTTTCGACTTCTTTTTAAAAAATTTTGATTTCTTTGTTTTGTCTTTTATGAAGCGATCCCTGTCCATTTCCCATTTCAGTTGTTTAGCACCTAAAAATATGATTTTACATAAGGATAAAACTCCATAGAGAAAAATACATTAAAAATTTCTGAGCATTATAAATGTATACTCACTTGACTTATCTTTTCTTTTAAATGCTTCTGATGTTATATTATCCTCAGCACCTTCTTCAAGTAGAGCAGAAAACTAAAGAAAGAAAGAAAGAAAAAAAAAATTATATTTACAATCTTAATACATGCCTTATTTATCTAATTAAAAAAAATCCAAGATTGTAGGTATCAACACATTGCAGTCATGATATAATCATAATTGTATCCATAAATAATTAAAATCTTGGTCTTCTTTTAAAGAAACTACATGTCATTTTTAAAGTTATATTTAATTAACAAAATATATTGGACACTGCTTTATAATTTACATAAAGAAAATTACTTTTTTGCATATCTTTGTGTTGCTTAGTACTCAATTTTTTTTTTATTATTATGCATAACATTTTGTTAAATGGTCCTTACGTACACACAAGAGTTAAAGAAATTTTATCTTGAGAATCTAATGTTATTTAAATGGCAAACTATTAAATATTTTTTATTAAACTTTTCTTTCCCAAAGTCAGAAATACATATTATTTTAATACCATATATTTCTGTGTATAAGCCGAGAAGTTTTGGTCAAATTTCCAAAGCTAAAGTAGGAGGGTCGGCCTATATACGGATCTGCTTATCTAGCTAAAAAAGTAGGTATTTTTCCATTACTTGGGTGCGATGTAAAGTTCCAAAACTTTACATGGCACCCGAAAATAATGATGGAATACATAATAATTAGCAAATGAAATCTTAGAAAAACTATACAAAAAGGGGAAAAAAATATGCAAAAAGAAATTATATATAAAAGAAAAAAATATGCTAATTCTAGACCTTTTCTTTCGCCACTCTTGAACGTGCTTTTCATTCACACTGAAATGTCGAGCAGCGATACTATTGTTAAAATTTTTGGCAAACGTGATCATTTACAGCTTAATACTTACCATATACTACAATTCCTTTGTCCGTTCATCTTTCAGATAAAAAATAAAATAGTACAGAAAACTACACTATCATACGTCCGCATACAAGCACAGAATGACACCAAATGTATGGGGAAAATGTGCTTGCTTCATATAGGGTTACCAGAGTTAAAACTAGCGTCATTGGCCCATCTGCTTGGCAACATTTTCGCCTTCTTGGCGAAATGTTTGAACATTATAGGACCCCCCCCCCATTCGGCTTGTACATGGGTTTTGAATTTTGGCTCAATTTTCAAAGCTAAAGTAGGGGGAGTCTGCTTATATTCGGAAATATACGGTAAATACTTAGAACATCAGGATTACATTGTGATGTTTATCTTTAATATGTCACAATTTTTATTTGATTATTTCATTTTCAATAGAGAAGCACATATTTGCAAATCAGCATTTGAATTTTATTTAAACTGAAATTTAGACCATTATGTGATAACCAGATACAGGTTATTTATTCTAAGTAAAATGCCAAAACCTATGCCATCAATTTGCAAGGATAAGATTAATGTTAAGTATGCTAATAAGCTTTAGTAATTTGAAAAACTTTAATAATAAATGAATGACTTACTTCATCAGCATCAGCTAATATATTATCTTCTTCAAAGCTATAAATCAAATAATGTTTTTTAGTCAAGGGAAATATAAAGTGGAAAATAAAACTTAATTTGCTTTTGATGGAAATAATAAAGTTACCTTTGCAGTTTCTTTTTCTTCTTTTGGGGTTTTTCTTCTTCCTCATTAAAACCTCCTAAGAGACAACCAGAATATTAAAGAATAACATGGGATTCAATAAACAATATTTGAATTATCTTTATTCTTAACTCAAATAAGAAATAAAAACTTAAAAGGATATTAAATAACTTAAATCTTTAATCTGAAAAAAAAAAACATTTTATGTTTAGTAAATTCCTTTAAAAAAATGTAAATTACTTTCTAATACATCAGAATCATATTCAAGAGTTTTTAACTTGTCATAATGATCTCAGCAGTGACCTTTCCCTATACTGTCAACTTGATTTATCACTGACTAAAAAAATGCAAAAACTGAACCTTGAAAAGATAAGCATTAAACTTTTGGAATCATATTTATAAAATAATGACCTAAAATCAAATAAACAGAACAGATCATACCTTCATCAACAAAATCTTCTTCACAGACTTCAAAATCTTCATCATCCAGATCTCCAAGTGCACTACCTAATTCCTCATCATCAAGGTCGAGATCTTCAAAATCACTTTCGCCATCACTGGCATTGTCAGAAGCTCCTTCGTCATCACTACCAGCTCTTCTTTTTGTCCCTTTCTTCAACTTTTGAAGCCCTAATTCTTTAGCAAAGTTCAAGGAATCCTCTCCTTCATCTTCAAGATGAATCTTAAAATCATTAAAAAATACGATTTTAAAAGGGAAGGTAATTTGATTGATTTCTAATTCAGGGTTCCCACTCTTATTGAAGAAAAAAATTCAAGGACTTTCAAGGACCTTTTTTAAAAAATTCAAGGACCATAAAATTAAGATATTTTAGAACACAAAAATGCAAAGGACAAATTTAAATAAAATATTTTCAACTTTAACGTTCAAATGTGTCATCACTTTCTTACTTATGACTTTTAGATGCTTAAGTGAAAAGTATCAAAGGCACATGTTTTGCACATCTCGCAGTTAGTAAACCAAAATCTACAATGCAAACTGAGCTTTGAGATCACAATTCAAGCACCCTTACTATTAGCCAAGGGCGCCCATATGATAGTTTGTAGGGGGGAGGGGGTTGACCTGGGGGTATGGAGTTTTTTTAATATTTTGGAAGACGAATGACGACTTGTAAGTAGCCATAAAAATGTTGCAGTTCCGACCCTGTTAAAAACTTTGTCCTGTTACTAAAATACTAGGCCACGGTACTCATACTCTATGAAAAAAGAATAACAGGTTATTTTAACTACTTTATTGAAACCAGTGAATAATTAGCAGCACAAATGCAGGGAGAAAAGTCCTTATACTTTAATACAGAAAACAAGCTAAAAATGTACACCTCATAAGATTTTACACTGGCATTGATATAAAAAGCATACTGTAAGGTAAATTATTGTGCATGGGTTAGTTTATGGATTTGACACTAATATGTATCTGAAAAAGAAAACTTTAAATTTCTTTTCTTCCTGTCAAACAAGTCAATTACTTTGTCCTCAAAACCAACGAATTTTGCTCTTTTCTGCTAAGGAAAAAAAAAAAATTTGTCCTCTAAATTCAAAATTTCAACTAGCATTTTACGTTTTAGACCTTCTTGAACATTAATTCTTTTTCGACTTTTAAATAATTTTCTTGAAAGAAAAACGCATAACTACACTATATTTTTCCCTTTCCCTGAGAGCTAGAGGCGGCCACGGCACATCCTTGTCCCTGGGCATGGGCACCCATGCTATTAGCCATAATGTACTACTACTAGATGCTAATTTTACACAAACTACTACTAAACATTACTTCGTAGCTCACTTCACAAACACATTAGCTGAAACAAAATTCTTTAAAAAATTGTTAGCCCCACAAGAACCTCTATTCTTACCTTGACCATTGCTTGGGAATGAAGGGGAGCGGGCCGGCAAGCAAAAGAAAGGCACAAATCAACAAACCTTTATTTACATTTAAATAAATAAACTTCACAATACTTTACATTTTCAGTTGCTCTGTTAAAGCCTCAATTTTTTCATTGATAATTTTGACTTCATTAGCCCTTTCTTTGGCTGTTTTCTTAAAACTACTGGATTCTGCAATAGATTGAAAATCTCTACTTTTCTCAGCCTTTTCAGCTAGTTTGTCTGCACACTTTTACAGTGCAGAAAGCAATTCAATGCAGTTCAGTGTGATGTATGACTCACAATTATGATGACCCTTTAAAATTTTTGCCATATATTTATTTATCTACTAACTGAATAGCCAGTTTGTGTGAACGGATTTACCCTACTATTTGCTATAATGAAAAGTAAAAAACCCAAATAATCTGCCATCCCTTGCTCTTTTATGTTCAATTTTAGTAATCAAACCACTTATATTAATGCTCTATGAACGTTGAAAAAGAAAAACAGTTTTATTAATAAGAACTAATATAAGTAAAAATTGATTACTATAGGCGCCGTAGGATTTTTTCCAAACAGGAACAAAAACTTTTTGAGGCTAACTGACACACAAGAAATCTGTAGCCTAAAATTAATTTTTAAACTTATTAGTTATCTTAATTAAATTATTACTCATTACTTAATATATTTTTCATACTTCCGTAATTTTTCTGTTTGGAAAACATGTTGAAGAATTTTCAAAGAGGAATGCCTTCCTTTTCCTGTGTGACTAATAGTAGTAGCCCTCATAGAAACAACTCAAAATGACAGAAAAAGACCGAAAGTTTGTTGAAAATGTGCAAGAGTCGCTGAAAAAGGTTTGCATGTCGATTTTCAGCAATATGGAATCGACCCCTTCCATTTTAGAATCCATTTCTTCAAAGGGGCCTCTATGACATCAACGAAGAGAGAAAAACCATTACCATCAAGATACAAACCTTCTGCTTTGTAACAAGAGCTTTGCGTTCCCTGCGTTGCTGATTAAAAATATAAACTTAAAAAAATATTAAGCAAAATAAAATCTTAATAAAAATATCCATTGCAAAAAACATTAAAATACAAAAAAATATGAAAAAGGTAAGATAACGATTTTTGCCAATGTGAAACACGAAGCAGAATATTTCCTCATAATAGAAAAAAAAAAATTTAACTTTCTGGATTCCAACCAATTTTTTTCAATACGGCTCAAAAAGAATACAAATCGGCTCAAAGAGAAACAAAGCATCAAAATACAAAAAAAGAAAAGAGAAAATACAAGAAACAATAAATTAAAATACCGAAAGCATAACGTTTCTTCTCACAAAGGGGAGAAAAGAAAATTCGCAAATTAGGCAAAAAACACCAGAATTTACTACCTAAAATTAAATAAATATATAATTCAATTTTTTTAAAAAAAAAATGTACGGCTTGCACTAATCCATCACTTTACCAAATTTAATTGCAAATCAAACCGTTTGGGAGTGCATAAAGAACAAAAACCGAGCATGCATACATGAAAAAAAAAATCTCTCTTCTATAATAGATAATTTCCATCCAATACTTTGAAAATCCCATTATTTATCAAAATGATCGGTATTCATAAAACAAAAAAAAAAGAATACACAAAATTAACAAAAAAAAATGTTGACATAAAATATTAATTATAAGCCAAGTATTGCAATAATTCACCAAAAAGATCTCTTTGAAATGGAAAAATGAATTAATTATGGTTATAACTCCTATTTGATATTAAAACATCAAAAAAGCAAACAGTATCCAATGTGGATGCTATTTTGTATTTATTTTTTTGTATAGACAGATGAAGGAAAATTTACGATCTCACAAATTCTCTGAATCTCTTTGGCATGAAGCCAAATTAATTCCTGCGCGTCTTCCACATTTGAGTATAATTAATATCTATCAACTGAGTATCTAATTTATCTAATAAAGAGAACACGATCCTGTTCATAGACGAAATTTCGGTTCGGCGAAAATTTAAATGTAAACATCCCGCTGAATGGCGCCTGCTACGCAGAAACGCGGATGCCCCCCCCCCCGTTTCTGATAGTCAGTTAAATGACCGATTTTCATTGGTAGTCATAGATGTTTTATTCTACTTACGATAAAAGACCAGGGAATATTATCTCGTCTGTTATGAATTATCAAAATAAAAAAAAATCCAGTTTTAGAATAAATTCTCCTGCTTTTTTCCTGATTTCAAGGAGTCCTCCAAGTCTCAGCGAAACCCAACCCTTTTTGCCTGACCCATCCCTCCCCAAACTACACAGAGAGGAAAGATTGGTGATTGACAGCGTTACCATAGCAACACCCTTTTTTGCCACCCTCCCTCTTCCTCCACACTAGTAAAAAGAATGGTGACTGATAGCGTTCCCATAGCAACACCCTTTTTCCGGTGGTCTAATTCTCAAGACAGAGCACATTCGAATTTTTCACGGACTTTTCAAGGACCCAACAAAAAAAATCAAGTACCTTCCCCACTTTTCAAGGACCCAACGAAAAATCAAGTACTTTTCCGGGGCCCCGAGTACGGCAAATAAAATTCAAGGACTTTTCAAGGACCGTGGGAACCCTGTAATTTATCTTGCATTCCATTTTCTTAGATATTTTAGAATCATTTCATATTTAATTTGTCAAAACTGTCAATATAATATATTCTTACAATGAAATTTAAACATAAATAATGTATAGAAACTGTTTGATACAGCAATTCAAGACATTTTTTGCTCTTTATCTAATTTTAAATTTTTATTCAGGCTATCTTTAATGAGACATTCAGTAAGTAACATCTTCATACATGGATTAATTAGACATGACACAGGCTTGAAAAAAAAAGACGAACTTCATGAATAATGTATTGTGCCAAACATAAACCCCGAGAAGTAAAATAAGTATGATTAATTGAACAATAAAATAAATAAATGTATACAAAAAGTGCTTGAGATATTAAAAATACTGTAGAGTTATTATATAAAAGAAAATTAAGAATGATAAAATTTGATGGTGAAAATGCTGAAATCAGTGTTTCCACAGAAATGTGCCATGTCTGTTTAATAAAACAATTTTCTGGTTTGTTAGACATTATTTGTATTTGTCCTCGTGCTATTTTTATCATCTCAAAAAGGTGAAAAATTTATGCAATACACTAATAATTTTATTAAAATCATAATCTCTTAAATGATTTAATTAATAAGTCATTTTTAAAAAATAAAGGTACAGCTTTGATATACGGCATCACTGGCGATATTTTGTGATTTCAGCGACTTTTTACGTTTGGTGCCGAAAGATGCCATTTTCCAGGTGGGAAGTAAAAAAATAAGCTAGATTCCTAACATTCAATAAAAAAGCAAAGCTACCAGGTTCCCGCTTTACTGAAAGTGAAGTCGCTGATGTTTTTTAAGTTTTAATAATTTGCCTGGAACTCGTTCGCAAGAGAACAATATGCAACAAAACGATCACCATGCTTGTTTACGCAATAAAAAAGTTGCCAAAATTGCAAGATATTGTCAGTGATGGCGTATATCAAAGCTGTTCTGAAATAAGTATTTCTATATGTCATGAACTGAAAAAAAAATTACTTTTACTATTTTGTTAATAAAGATAAGTATGCATTTCCTTTCTGTTGCAAAGAGAATACAAACATAATCTGAAAAAAATTAGAAAATAAAACTGGATAAGTCTTAGTGGTCACACTTGGAAGTGCAATATATTTTTAGAACCACCTGAACTCATCTAAGCAATGATTTTTATCTTTAAATTTCATTCATTAATTGAAATATTTAAAGAAACAATTAAAATTTAAATTACATTGACACTACATGGAATATATGCTGCTGAGCTGTTCAGGATTTATATTAAATTAACTTTAAGTTCTTCCTTTGTTTTAATCAAGAACCCCTTTAGATGCCACATTAGTGAATTAGATTGAATAATACATTTCTCCTATATAGGGATCCCCATTTTTATAGCAATGCATATCTTTTTTGCTCTCCTTCTTTGTTGGTAAGGGGTGGCTGTTGAAAATAACTTCAATGATTATTATATAAAATGGAAAAAATTCCTGTTTAAAGAGAACTAAATAGGAATTGAACTCCGAATTTGTAAAGTTTTTGATTTTTCTTTTTTTAGCTGGGAAATCACTATCTTCATATAAATGTTTCTAAAATCTATATTTTCTTTTCAAATTTGGCAAGCAAAAGAGAGTTCAATACTAAGTGGTAAAAGTTAAAAGTTGTATTTAGTTTTTAAAAATTATTTAAATTCTATTTCACATAATAAATCTTGCATAACATTAATTGTCACCTAATAATTATATGTACAATTTTGTGTGTTTGTGTAGAATAAATGGATCCTACTGAATTATCAACCAGCAGCATTTTAAAGTATCTACTAATTAAAACTAACATGAAGTAAAATGTGATTATAGTGCAGCAATAACTTTTCCTACAGGATTGATAAAATCTAGAAGTGATTGTATTAAAAAGATGGTTTTTAATGCTTAACTGTAAACATTATAAAGGCTACATACCTCATCCAATAACTTCTGAAATTCATCACTGCACACACTGTCAATATCTGAATCATCCTTCCTTTTACCAATTATATTTGCACGGTTTCGAAGGTATTTGTAAATAAAGAGTTCCTCAATTGGAACTTTACCTTCTTTCTGTGCCAGATATTGATCATCGAGCACAGACATTTTTTTGGACTCTTTCATTTTTCTAGGTCCAAAAACTCTGTTTTTAGGATCAGCCAAAAAGTTCTCAGATGTCTTCTTAGGATTTCTGTACACAAATCTGTCTAAGAAACGTGTGGTGGTGAAGTCCAGCAATGGATCTCCACTGTATTTGATTTCAGTAGCATTTGAAACTTGGTGGGCAAAAAGAGATACTGAAGGATGGAAACTCTGTTTCAGAAAGAGAAGTTCCCACAGTCCTTCGCATTCTGCATGTATAGGGTTTCTACAATTGAAGTCATAAGCAGACCTAAGATTTTTCTTTTTATTTTTAGTCCTTTGCTGCTTGTGAACCCAAGAAGGCTTAACTTCAGGTTTCACATCTGATTCTTCCATTTTGGTTTCTGGTTTTTGATCACCATCTTCATTCTCCTTAAATAATAATTATAAATTTAGGTAAGTATATTACAAGGTTTAAATATGCAGAAAAATACTTTTGAATGTACAAATAATACTCCCTCTATCCACCTTTATTTTATTTTCTTTTTTTCCCTCCAAATTAAAAAAAGGACAAAGTCAAATTTGGGAAAAGTTGGCTTAAATAGTAGGTTAATTCATATTTTAACACATTATGTGCAACTGCCATATTTCCAGATTGAAAATGACAAACTAGGTCACTGCATTCAATTTTGTTTTCCCAAACAAGAAAAACAGAGCAAATTGGATGGAGGGTAGTGAATATACATTTGCTAGTACACCCAGAAGTAATGTTACTGAATGCTACAAATCACCTAAACATAAAATTTAAAAAATTCTGAAATTTCCCTAAATGATTTTTTTAAAAGCAAACCTGAGCCCTACACTGAAGCAACTGTAAAAAAAAAAAAAAAAAAAGAAAAAGAAATCAGCCTTATATATATAATTTTGAAACTTATACTTTAAATGATTATTTTTTGATTATGACAAAAGAACAGTTTAGAATTGTAATATCAGTATACCGCCAGTTTAATAATAATTTTAAAAAACATATTACTGAATACAGAGGACTTAAATTCCGCTAAAAAATGATTGTATCTTTGATTGATGACAACATCATCACTCTTAACACTGTATTCATACCTGTAATAGTTTTATTTGCCCTTAACATCTAAAACTGTTATAATGTTCATATTCTTATAAGAAACATTAGCCATCAAAGTGCCAATTTAAGAATGCTTTCATCAGAGTAACAAATAATTATAGAAAGATATGCAAAGTATAAAAAAACAAAATTTTGGATTAAAAAATTTCCAAAGACAAAAAGTTGAAAAATATCTTACACTAGGAACATCTTCATAATGTTCATCACTCTCATCATCTGTTTCAAAAACTCTTTTATTTTCCAAAAGAGTTGGGTGTATTTTATTCAATTCAGATATTAAAATAAGGATACCACACTGGAGTGTTGGAGCTTGATATAGAGCTACCTATATTACACAAAGCAAGCAAGAATTAATCATAAAGTATTGTTACAAGTTTTATTTTGATAAAAATATTTATTATAGGTTTTGCAAATTCTGCAAACATGTACAGATGAATTAGAATTAGTACAGCAATGTATATATATATTTCTTTTTTCAAAATTTATATTCAATGGATTCAGCACATTCAGTTAATTGCCATATTGCAGTTACATACCAATAGGATATTAGACAATAAACATGCTATTTGTCAAATTAGCTATAATAAATATTTTGAGATTCATTTATAAAGCATTCCATATTTATACATCATTTTTTTTTTGAAAAAGAGAATGAAATTGCTGAAATTTTTATTCGTATAAAATTCATAATAATGGGAAGATTCTGACCTTATATTAGCAATTAAATTAGCCAGTTCATTTACATAAGTGAATATTGAATTATATCTAACCACATAATGAGTATAATGCATCAACTAAAAATACCCGAATATAGAAGAAGTATTATGAAGAAAAGGTATCCATGTAACAAGTTGCAGCATATTTTCTTTCTTTTCCAATGAAAAAAAAATTTTATTCTCAAAAATGTTCATTTTAGTATAACTCTTGAGTTACCAATATTTAGATTAGCAAGCAATACAAGTTTAAAATAACAATACAGTTATATCAGTTATGGAATTTTGGAGATTTACAGGTTTTGGTTCAAAGTAGTTACAAATTTATAGAAAAACTGATAAAAATAATGAAATTATTTGCACTATTAACAAATGACCATATACAGTAGAACCCTGCTAATCCGAACTAATTGGGACCGGTGCCTGTTCGGATTTTTTAAAAATTCGGATTACCCGAAATTCTGATAAAAATAGAAAAGAAAAAGATGTGTGCTAAAAAAAAATGTAAGTTATAAGTAATCAGCACTACTATCTCTTGAATTCTTTTATTCAAAAGTAATAGAAGAAAATATGTCTCCCTTTTTCATTAGAATAATGGATGTGCTCCTGTATGAAGTGACCTTATCTTAGGGCGAATTGCATTAGTTCCTTCAATGTGTACAAAAATATGCATGCTGAAAAAGTACTTTTTTGTCTTTAGTATGTATATTTAAATCTTTTCAATTACATATAATTTTCAAAAACAAAATTAGTTCGGATTAACCAGAATTTCAGATTAGCAGGGTTCTACTGTACTTAAAAGTATAAAAGAGTATTCAATCTCTCAGAAAAATATAGTTATAATAAACAGGTCATAAAAGAACTTTACATGTATCATTTACAGTAATGAGCAAAACTATTTGGAAATTATCTAAAAACCTTTAACATAACACTTTTCTGAATCACTTGACTAAACAGATGATAGAACAATTACCACACTTCTGTAAATTGAATAATAAAATTTAATGTTAATTTAATAATAAATGTTTAGGTTATGGTCAATGTGATTAATTAGTTATTATTAATATTACTTGGATTTTTTAAATCCACTATTATTCATACTAACTGGATATTTTACCTTAACCATAAAATTTATATGACTATGGGAAGCTTTGAGAAATACATAGTTAAACTAGATTTGAAATGGAAAATTAATATTTGTTCTAGTTTTCAAATCTATCAAATTAGTGATATATTACATTATTCTTAAACTTTGTAGTTACTTGAATTAAGATGAAAAGGAACATACCTGTAGCAAGCGTTTTACAAATGCTTTTACTCTTACAACGGCTACATCCTTCTTTAATGCTCTGTAAACCAAATTAAGAACAGAGGCTTGTCTTGAAGAAGAACTAAGAGCTGGATCAAGCAGTTTCCTATACAAAACCCCATAAAATCTGTCTGAAACAGAGTCACTGGAATCTAAAACCTAAAAGAATGATCATTATTTATATTTTATTTCCAGATTTAAAAATAGAATCTTTTGTCACATTTCAGAAGCTAATGTTTCAAATGCAGAATAAATTAAATTTCTTTTATAAGGGTTGAAATGTTGTATAGTGAAACATTTCTATTGTGACCACCTTCATTCCAAACAAAATTAGCTATTTTCAGAGGGATTGGGTTTTGAAGGATTTTCATTTTTGGATGACAAAATGCATTTTACTCGAAGACTTTTGAATTTGTTTGGAAAAAAAAATCAGAAAAAGTAAGCACTAATCAGTTTATAAGTAATTGCTGAGGAATGAACAATAATAAGATCATTTCCCCCAAAGTCTGTTGAAGTAATAATTAATGAATTGCTTATTTGTGTTCTTCCACAATCGAAAGATTCGGCCTATTTTCTTGCTGATTTCCCATTATAATATGCAGCACTTCTAAACTCTGGTCTAGATTGAAAAATCTGCTGGGTCATTGTTTACAGATCAAAATGTTATGCTCGTGGTAAAAATTGTTTCTTGCTCTGTGTTTAATAACCATGTCCACTTAAATCGCACACCCCAATACAGGGTGAAGTTTATTTTTCTCTCCACATTGAGATGATTAATTTGATTTTAATTTCCAGTGTTGTTTATCAGCACATGTACTTTCTTTCCTCTCCCATCTCTTAATAAAAGGCTAGCAAGGCAAGGGAAAAGGAATGGATTTCAATGAAGTCGAAAAGGCAACCACCCTTCCTGTTGGAGGAGTTCAAATAGGTGTTATTTTAACATTATATCTAGGGACCAAAATTTGAGTGCTAAACAGAAATAGCCGTTCAGAGGGGTGACCACTAGGCAAGAGTTGCCGCTGAAAGGAAGTTTTATTGCACAGTAAACTCTCACTACAACAATAAATCCCTCTACAACAATACAATGTTGTGGTCTCAGTGAATTTGCATAGAACATAATGTTAATCGCCCCTCAATATAAAGATATTCTGTAAAACAATAAACCCCTGTACAACAATGTTTTTATAAATATCGCAACACCATTTTCTTCCTCTAGAACAATATTTCATGGAGGATGAGCAAACTGATAACGACGAAAATTTCAAAAATGGCAATGTTTCAGATGCTGAAAAATATGTTTTGAGCCTTCAAAAGTCTTCAACTGAGCTTGAAGAAAAAAAGTGGCAAAATGTCTGGAATTAACGTGGAGGAATATTTAACAGCGAATGAACTTCGATGGATCTTACGATTTTTGCAGGAGTTACTGAAGAAGATATTCTGTCTGAAATCAGATGAAATGGAAAATGATGATACAGATCCATCATTATCTTTATTGACATCCCAGGAATATCTTCAATCAGTTCAGTCCTACGAAGATTTTTTTCAAGCCTTTCATCCACAAATGATCATTTTCGTGCATTAGACTCTATGCAAACCTTGTTAGTTGACTTAACAGTTTAAAAATGAATAAGCAAACAAAAATATTGGATTTTTTTGATAAATAAGTTTCTCAGGTATATGTGTATAGCCGAATTTTCAACTTTTTGTATGCTTTAACAAACATTAACATTCTGGTGATGTTTTTTTTTTTTTTTTTTTGCAAAATGTATATTGTTTCCATGTTAAAACAACCAAAATTTAAATTTTTTATATCGTCCCTCGATATAAAGATACATTTTTCTACAACAATATCTTTATTTGGTCCCCAAAGTATAGTTGTAATGAGGTATTACTGTATTTAAAGTATAGGTTTAATTTTATTTCTGTAGATATCTAACTCAACCAAGAGTTCTTAAACTTTTTCCAATCATGATCCTGATTTCTATAAGAAAAATTTTGTCACAACTACAAAGGTAGAAAAAAAATAAGAAAATGAAGCATTAAAATTCGGTTAAAAATTAGGTTGTTAGCAAATTTTAATGATGTCTTTTATGTCAAGATAATTTTCTTAACTACTTTTGCTTACAAATAGTAAAAAGTTCAAAGTTCTGTGAGAATTTTAGAAGCCCAATTCCTCCCCCCCTCCCCTTTGTGACCTTACTAGAGTCAAAATCCACAGTTTGGAGAGAGAGATCTGAGATATTACACTAAAGTTCCGAATAATGTAAAAAATAAATAAATATTTGTGTTACATTTTTTTTCTTGCTAAAGATAGTGGTAATGATGAACAGATGTAAAATTACATGTTACATAAATAGAATTAAAAGAGATTTCTTTTTTAAAGGAAGTGCAAAATACAATAGGAGAGAGGGAAAAGTGATAGGAGGATTCTCAGATTTTCTGAATTTCTAACATAAAAGGAATACTTTAATAAAGTTTTTCAAAATATGTTCAGAGCAAATACAAAAACACAGAAATATTACAAATACAGTAAAACCTGTCTATAACAATATTGTAGAGACCTAAAAAATATATTGTTATAGAAGGAGGATTTGCAGTTACAGTTTGAAGATTTGTGCATCCAATGTTTATGCGTGTGTGCATGTATTAATATACTATCAAATTTTATTGCACTTACTGATTCATCTTACAAATAATCGCTGCTATAAAATTTTATATTTAAACATTTTTTACGAACTTCAAAATGAAAAATTTATTTGGGAAACTTTGGCACCTTTAAATCATTTTCGTTTGTTATCCACTTTACTTTTTTCCACAGCATCTTCAACGTCTTTTCCTCTTTTAATTTTTTAAAAAAGTAGCTACCATTAAACTAAAAAATTCCATATTTTTTTTAGCAGCATCAAATTGCATTAGAACTTGTTCCGAAATTATTTGTAGCTTTTCTTCAAATGCCAATGTTTTACACCGCACCATCCTAGACTAAAGGTGTTAACACATCAAAAGTGCGTTTCAAGGAACAAGTGGCCATTCCAAAGTACTAAATGTGAATGAACAGGTTAGTGCCCACCAGGAGTCAGTAGAAATCAACACCTGTGTACATTTCAATCCCCCCCCCGGATCCCTCTTCTACAACAGGCTGCGGTTTCATGCCCCCCCTTTCCGATTCTACTGTTATATGACATTCTTTGACCTTAGGGTGTTATTTTCCAAGGGAAAAAAAAAAAAAAAAAAAAAACACCCAACAACGGGATTCTGCTATACCAGCTTTTTAAAGAGGTAAAATTATCGTTACAGGAGAGTCAAAAAAATTATTATTGTTGTAGGCAGGTTGAAAATACATCGAGTACATAGGAATTGCACCAGGATCAAAGAAAATATTGTTATAGACAGGCTTAACATTATATACAAGTTTCACTGCACTTGGAAATTCAGAGTTTTTATTCAAATTATCCAGACATGCATGCACACACAAAATAAGAGAGAATCTACGCAGAAAACAATTTTAAAATTTTACATCAATCTTATTAATGATAAACATTATGATCTTTCTTCATATAATTTTCCATACTTGAAATAAAATATTAAAATTTCCTTAACTTCTACAAAAATTAAAATCTATCACATTACCAAATCATTTCTGATCAAAAAGAATTCATTCATTCAGAATAAAGATGTACAGATTTTATAGTACCATTTTTCAACTATAACACTTACTTGGAAAATAAGCAACAATGCTTGAACACTGATATTGAAGCTCACCATATGCACAAGTCTATACATGGCATCAAGTTGCTCAAGAATAACATTATCCTTTAACTTTGCATAAGGGTAAGCTCGAGCAACACCAGTTAAAAGAGCACTCATCATTTTGGTGTTGACTTCACCAGTTTTCACAAAGAGTTTAAACTGCCCAAAGTATATCATGATGAGATGATTTGCGAGAGAAAATTCATCATGACTAAGAATAACCTAAAAATAACAATATGATAAGTAAAAATATCACACACAAATGAATATCAATATTAAATTGACATATCACATATTTAACGTTTATTAAAGTTCTTTTGTACTATTTATGACAGTGTATAAAATATTCAATGAATAATTTAGAAAGAGACTTAAAATTTTTTATATATCAATCTGTCAGGACATTATTTGTTATGCATTTGAAAATGATAACTATTTCAGTTTAAAGTCCTATTCTGAAACTATATGAGGACAACTTTGGGACAGATATGAACCGTGGTCAGATAATGAGGACTGCATCTGAGCCAGCATCCCTCTCTCGAAACTACAGCACCAAAAGGACAACATCAATTCAGATAGTTACAGTTGGTATTCTCGACTTATCATAAGACGCTTATGATTCTTATAATCAGTAGTCATGACAAATATCAATCCTATACAGTGGCGAATCCAGGGAGGTGGCTATCGGGCTGCAACCCCCCGGGCTAAACCAGAATTCTTGATTTTATTTAAAATCACTACAACTGTTTGTTCTTAATTTCCTTTTTTCTAAAAAATAATAACATGGCAACATTGCTTTCTGGCTTGACAGGCTCGAAAATTTTCCTACTTTTCTAGTCATTCCACTTGTACTTGTAGTGTTGAAAACATTTTTTTGGCCAGTTATTTCATTGTTTTTTTATTAACTTATCGAAAGTATTGTATTGTCTTATTGTCAGGCGAGTAAAGTCTGTAAATTTAAAGTGTTTTGGTTTACATAAGCCATGAGGTTTGACAATCGTCATGACGATACAAAATTTTTATGACCTCAGCCCCACCCCAGACTGGAATTCTGGATTCGCCACTGACCCTATAACAAAATAATTTTTGGCAAGAACAAATTATCCAGCAGCTGCAAAAATCTGCAGTATTGACACATGCTTTTAGTTTGAAAGCAACTGAAAACTGCACAAACTTTTACTCTAAGTACAATTCTATGATCTTTATAGCACTTTATAATTAGCATAGACCATAAATCAATCACATATTAATTTTAACCAATAATTTTTGCCTTTGACAAGAAAATTCACCCTCCTACAGTCTATGATGTTTGGAATCAACCAAAAATAAAACTTTAATATTTACTAAATGAAAGGTAACTTCATTGTCATTTTGCTGGAGGAAACACATAAGATAAGAGATCACTTTCATGTATTGAAACAGGAACCAAAATCAGTTTCTACAATCAATATGTTTCTCATTTGTGAAGTGACCACACAAATGAGAAAAGAGCAAGGTGATTATGATGATAAGCATTTAAAATAACGAGAGAAGTAATTAAAAGAAATATGATCATGATAATAATTGCTCATTAGTTTCTTCAATTCAATCTGAAAACAGCTACATATGGAATCTAAAAATTCATGCTTGTATTTAGTAGTACATCAAGTAAAAATCCTGAACTTCTCCCTCAAATTTCAAGATTAGTTAAACTAAAATTCAGTGATAAATAACCAGTAATGCTAGTTACGACTTAGATAAAAATACAAATACATGGCTTATATAAAAAAAATAATATTTTTCTCTCTTTTACAGAAGAAGCTTTGTAGAAGAAACCATCAATTAATAAGCTTAACAGCGATAAGACATAAAAGGCAATCCCAAGTTTATCGGTTATTTTTAGTAGTTTGTACAACATATAATTTTTAATGAAATTTCATGAAGAAAATATGGCTTTTAGAATAAGATGCAGCTAACCAAAGATTCTACATTCATTTTACATAATTTAATTCTCAGATGGGAGGGATTAATTATCCCAATAGGTAGGTGGCTTCTGTTTCACTGCCCATTACTATTTGCTTTGAAGTAGGAGTAGCTACACCATTCACAATGAGAAATTTTATGGCAAAAACCCCCCCATAAGGCAAATAATCAAAGCATTGTGGTGACAATTTGTTGCCTTGAATAACAGGAGGTAAAGGACTATCCAGAGAAGGGGGGTCCAACTGATAGCAGTCACTTCTCAAAATTATTGGTTTTAATGAGAGATAAATATTTATCCTTTATTGAGGAAGTAAATTTGTGTAAATTAGTATTTGCTACATTAATTGCTAAAGAGATAAAAAATGCATATGTCTTTTGCAGCGAGTACCATACCTGATTTAAAAAACAAAGTGCATAATATTTCGCTCTCTCTTGTAGATTGGGTCGGAATATCAATCTCTCTACTTCTTGTACTATAACAGTTTTCATGTTTGTATGATGGCTGAGAACTGCACCTAGTTGATGGCAAGCATGGGATCCTACTTTGGGAATCGGGTCTCCTATTTTATTAACTAGATTTTCTAAAAGAAACTAAAAGAGAAAAAAAAATTAATGATCAAATATAAATTATCTGTCAAGAAAGGAATTGATACTTTTCCATTATTGATTTACCACACTAAGTGAACAATAGTTATAGAAACTTCCCACCATGGCCATAGCGTAAAATTTCTGACCTTAAATATTGTTAGTGGTAACTATTGTTGGGTTAATAGAAAAGTATCAAAGATTTTTATCAAAATTTCAATTAAATGAATGAAACTAAAATATTCTTATATTAATCAAATAATAAGAAAAATATTTTTATGACATTTTTCAATACAAACAAGAAAATATATTCAAAATCTATGGGGGGGGGGGGGGTCCATATTAACAGATTTTTTTTTTTAAATGTAAAAACTGGTGATGTAACAAAAAGTGATTTGGCTGAATACCTAATATTTGGCCAAATTTCAGGTTGAATATCTACTTTTTAAAAGAAAAAAAAATTAAAATTAATAAAATTGATTTTTTTTATTATTTGCATTATTAAAAAAAAATATGACACCTTGATGTGCTTTTGTAATATTTTAAATAACTTAATTCCAATAATAAGAAACCCTCTTCATTTTGGGATTGCTTTGCAGAACATGACAACGACAAACAGAAAATTCAGTGAATAAATTAAAATTATTAGAAGAAAATTCCTATTTTGATAAAGAACTTCAAATAGCCAAGGTAGAGTGTATAATTAATTGGTGGAAAAAAAGGAAAATTTCCAAGACTTGCTAATTTAGCAAGAAAATATCTTTCATCTCCTGGAACCATAGTATATAGAGAGCTTTCATCTTCTGATACTGTTAATATACATGTATGAAACCACAGAGAACAGCCTGAAATTATGATGCAAAAACAATAGTTTTTGAATCATAATTTCAAGGTTTAAAATGATATGCAACATTATTAAAGACACTATGTACTTTGCAACTTAAAATTGGGTTAATGTTAAGATTCTTTTTCAGAATAAATGTACGGAAATGTAACTCTGCACATAAATGTAGCTTTCTTATTGAACATATTTAAAAGCACATTTAAAAAAATTATTATCCTGAATTTATTGAGCTGAATATTCAGTAAAAAAGCCAAATCTTCATTACATCCCTAATAAAAACCTTTCATTTCCAAAATAAATAATACTTAATATTATGGGAATGCGATATAATAAGGATGGACACACTATGAGGTTCTATCTAGTCTGCTGCAGATTTTAAAATAATATCATAATCAATATATCCCAATTCAAATCACACTGATACTGTGTACTGTTGTAGCACAATTGCAACTCGATCTTTGCTTGAAAACTCTTTTTTTCATCTTGCTTTTACAATGGGTTGATATTAAATTAAAATAAAACAGTTGATTTTGATCAGTGGATGAAATTAGAAAAATAGTTATAATTTGTAATAATTAGGTTAACCTACAAATTTAAAGATTTGTCAAAAAAAATAACAGATGTCATGAAATATTGATTTTCATTGAAGGCTTCGCAATTTTCACTAGAATATAACTTACGACTGTATTCGCCAATAATTCTCATTTAAATATTCACTTGCTACTATTATTATGGGACAAAAGTAGTATATAAAAAGGTCACAAATCATTTTAGAAAGAAATCATGAACAATTTTTTAAAAAGGTTTCACATTTATTCGACAGACATATGATGAAACTAGAGGAAATATACCTGCTCTTCTTCACAGTTATCCATCAGCAACTTTGCCATCACACTAACAGCTTTTACTTTAGTTTTTTCAATTGTATCATGGCTCACAGATACTATGTTACTTAAGAATTTCTTGTACAAAAGTTTCAATCGTTCTTCGAAAATCCATAAAATCTGCAGCTGCTTTTTCACAGCGGAAACACCTTGACTTATTTCATTCAGTTGTTCCAAAGGTTGCTGGAAAGAAGAAATTATGCATTATGGAATCAGAACAAGTAAATTAATAGTTTTAACTATTATCAAAACTCAATACATCAAAAATTATCTCAATGATCTACAAATATTTAAATTTTTTTTATACCACATGCAAAAAATGCCTTACTTCATTAAATAGCCTTAGTTTTCGGTCCTCAAAAAGCAAATCTCCAATAAACAGATCTTGTAAAGTGTCTGGAAAAAAGTGATAATACAAAAATTTTATAAATTAATCTATCTGTGAATGTAATGCATGCCATTTTCTTTTTGAAATAGAATAATTTTGAAAATAAATAAATAAATAAAATATTATGGAAGAAGACAAAAACACCTTGATAACAAGTCAATATTGATTGAGCCAGTTTTCAAACTTTAAAAAAAAAATACTTTTAACAAGGGAATGAATATAAGATAAAAATCTATTATAAAAATTATCTAGTTAAACGATAATGATTAAGCAAAAGAGTTGGGAGAAAATTGCACCGCCTCCTCCTAAATAAGAGAATTCAGAATTTCATAATTTAAGAGATAAAATTTCTGTGCTTCTGTATTTTCATTTCCTTCTTCTAAATTTGAATCAAATCTTGCTAATTTAGTTAGATAGTTTGGTTAAATTGCAATGTCAGATATCAAAAGCAAATTTCAACATAAGAAGATACAAGGGAGAAAATATAAAGGAATGATTACAAACTCCTATTGATAGATATTTCAAATTATTTCTTTTACTTGAAAAAATGAAACAGGAAAATTATTGCATTATAAGATATGAAAGAGTGTCACAGTCACCTGTGAAATTATGTTTGTTGTTCATAGAAATAAAATTTTATAACTGCTTTCATGTTTTAAGAAAATCTTTAAAAGAAATATTTTAATTTTCAAGATTGTAAAAACAGTTTTCAGATGTACAAATATATATGTGTGTGTGTGTGCACACAGTATAAAAATAAATAAATAAAACTAAATATTCTTCAATTAATGTAATTGTTCCATTATATTACTCAAACCTTTTCAACAGAAATGTTTGAGTAAAAATATGACTTGATTTACCCTCCTTAGAATAAATGAATTTACTTCTTTCAAATTATTAATTTCTATCACCATCCCCCAACAACCACCTTCAAAGTGTTAAATAAAGTACCACACTTTCCAGCATTTTTTATGTGAGAAAAACTTCTTACCAACCAAAAGATAAATTTTCTTTTTCTTTTTTTTAAAGAGAAAAACCTGCAAATTTTGTTGTATTTTAAAGAGGATTGAATACTCCAATTTAAAAGTAATATTTAATAATTGTAATTTCTAAGCACAATTTTATATATGATTGATCTTTTTTTTTTCCTTGTAAGAAAAGAATATAATTTTTTGGGAGAAATTTAATACATATTCCACAGCAAAAGTACTTTTACTTACCCATAGCCATTAGACATTCTCTTTTGCCTTTAGTATTCACCATTCCTATGAGATTTTCCAAACTGTTTAAATTGTACACAGGAGAATCTTGTATTAGCATTGTATGAGCAGATATTTTATCTGAGAGAGTACCAGCTTGAAGAATTTTCTTTATCCAAGAAAAATCTTTACTTCGTTGGTTTTCTTTTACTACAAAATGAGAAAAAAATATATAAATGCATGGTAAATTAAGAAAAGACATTATTAAGATGCATTTTCAGTTTAACAATTAAGATACACCTAGAATAAAAGAAATTTGCCTTGATTGCAATTAAAGTAGGGTGGTTGGTTGGTTAATGAAACAATTTAGAGAACAAACATTTTCACAGAATATTTTTCTGTGTGAATAATGAACACTTTACAAAATGAATACCACAAGTGACGCCCTGTGTAAGATTCGCAAATTGCACCTAAAGCTGGGTTCCTACGGCCTATCTTTCCATGAGCTCCGTCCGCGGTTCGCATTATTCCCCATCATCAGAACAGGAAGAATCGATGTAGCTTGTGGGCTTGTAAGTGCACCTGTTGTTTCCCACGCTATTGTGGTAAATAGCTTGCACGTCAAAGGAAGGGGCCAGACAGAGGCAATGCATCTGTTCACTGGAACATGGCCGACAGATTCGTCAAGCCAAATGCTGTAGGAAAGCCGTGACTGTTCGGAATTCCACAAGTACAAACCTCTAGCGACTCGAGGTTTGCTAAGACAAATGCTGTCAGAACAAGGCTTAACTGCCATCTGCTGACAGTGCCAGAGGGGAGATGGTCAGATGAGAGTGGGACGCTAAACAATTGATGGGAACAGCAGTGAACAGATAAGAAAGGAATTGAAATGAAAAGTATATATCTGGAACTTTTATACATTTATGAAAGGTTTCTGGAATGAGATTCTGACATTTGAATACATATATTGTTATACACAATACAGTTCATTTCTGTTCATTGAATTTTTAAAAGTATGTCTCTGAAATTGATATTAATCACAATAATAAAGAAAAGAATAATTTTTTATGTCTAGAAAAGAGGAGCTATCAAGAATTATGTTCTCTACAGAATCCAAGTATTCAAATATGTATTATTATCATATGTAAGTGAATGTAAAAGAAATAACATAGTTTTTCATGTATTTTTTTTAATAAAAAAAACAAATGCAAAAAAAGTCCTCATAAAAATCTGGTAAATAAATGATCTGTTAAACAACAATTCAGGTAATAAACATAGTTTTTGTAAGAATTATACTAACAGATGCCCCACTATTTTCATTATTATGATGATTAATACTAACATATTAAGCGAAACTGGTTGCATTCATAATTCAACTGCACAACTAGTCAAAATTCAACATTAAACTATAGGATAACCATACCATATTTCACACAACTGTGAGATATCTATTCCATATTTCACAGATTAATTTAAAAATAAAAGCAAAGTGCTTATTGATGAACATGGTAAAAATATTTTTTCAAATGTACCAAAATATTTTTGTTTGCAAGGAATTCAATTTTTAACAATAACAAAAACTATATCCTCATTAATTTTCAAATTGGACTGCATTAAAAGCTTTTACAGAGCATTCATGAATAATTTCAACAAAAGCATGAAACAATATATTGTTATAAACATACTTACATCGATGATAAAGTCTTGTTTCAGAATCTAGTAAATTTTCAGATTCTGCTTTCAAAGCCATAGCAACATCAGGATTTGAACTAGCTTTTGGAAAATTAGAAACTGGAAGCTAAAAAATATTCAAACATAATTACTGATATATTCCTTAATTTCTTTGGTTCTCTTAAAATTTAGCACGGTAAAGTTATTGTCTACTGCATTTGGAATAACAGTATTCTTTAAAAAATATTATATTTGTCAAATTATTTCACTTATATCTTATCTGCATGTTTTAGCAGTGAGACAAGAGGTCATCAATGAAATACACAAATTTATACCAAAAAAAAAAAAAAAATAATAATAATAATAACTTTTAATGTTTCATGTTCATAAAAAGCTTATTTAAGGTTTTTAAAAAATAGAGTAATGAAACAAATAAAATCTCCCTTTTGAAATAAATAAATCAAAGAAGGTTATATTTTATAAAGTTCGGAGAGAGAATTTAAAATTTTATTAGAGTAGCATAAAGACCTTCTGTAATAAGCTCATATCTTAGTTGTACACGCCGAACACAATAAAGAATAGATTCCCATAAATTTCTTTCAAATTATGTAATAACACTAAGATTAAGACAACTGTGAAATGAAATTAAATTCAGAATTATTTTAGAAAACTTTTATGGATAGTAAAAGATTTTTAAAATGTAAAAAAAATAAAGATTACTTTCAAACTCCTCAAAAAGAAATCCAAGGAATAAAAAAAAATTCATAATGACAACACTTGACTTCAAAATCTGGCAACTGGTGGTATATATATCAGTTGAAAGTTGTTTAGGAATGCTTATCAGACAAAACACAAAAGAAACAATGGAATGTGTTTAGCCACAGAAGTGAAATGTAATTGTCCTGTAAATAGGATGTTGGGAGTTATTGGACTAAGAAGCATTAGTTATGTCTTTATAAAAAAGTAAATATGATATTAAAATTAGAATATCCCATTTAAATTAAAACAGTGTTTTTTTTTTCATTTAGGGTAGACTTGGGATGTTTGTCCCCACTGTTGAAAAACTGTTTCCCATTGTCTTAAACAGAAATCTAAATTTTTCACCATTTTATAATTCATATTATGGAGCATATTTTCACACTATTATAATTTATAAAATATTTAAATAAAATTTTTTATAAAGATTTTCCAAAATAGTAAAAACTGGGCCAAACATCTCCACTTCAGGGAGGTTTGACCCACTTAATAAAAACAATTTCGTTTCGAGACTTGCATGTGGTTCCAAAAAATATTCCCAGTAGCAATTTCAGAAATTGATGATATGTTGGGTGGGGTGTATAAATAAAGAGATGAATATTTTGAAAGAGAAGTCTGTATTTCCTTGTTAAAGAGGCCACAGAGCTTACTCGGCGACCTTCGGATTTCAACAAACACCCAAGTTCAGTGTTCTAGCGCAGCTACTTTGTTTTGTCTCCTGTACCTGGTGGAGCCATAGGATGTTTCTTGTAGTTAAAAAAACTGCCTGTTTTCCATTCAGCTCTATTTACAACAAACAAGTAATATTTTTCAAAAACCAATTCGAATTTAAGAACAAAAGAAACACGTAAATATGCGAGCAAAAAAGTGACGCAACTACAGGACTGCAAGTTTTTATAGGGCTGCAAACATTTCTGGTAAGATTTTATCACCTTTCTGGAGATATATCTCGGTTGCTTGGCGATTCAATCTTGATGGTCACTTTAACACGAAAGTACCGAGAAGTCTCATTAAAAGTTACTCTTCATTACCAATATTTTTGAAAAGGTTTCTTTTCCAGAATGATTACTTGGTAACCTATTCTGGCTATTCCAAACTAGTAATAAATTTGCCTAGTATACATATGAGGATGTAACAAGATGAGGGAATAATATAATCTACAGAGTGGTTAGTTTCCAACATTAGTTTTGTAGGTAGAGGAAATTCTTATGAGCTGATGGTGTGACAGTCCCATAAGGAAAATGTTAAACCAGGTAAATAATATACATGGATTTTCACAAAGCTTCAGTAGTAGTGTAAAGCCTTTAAAACTTTCCTATTAGTTTCTCAAGACTTCTCTTTCTTAGTTCGACTGTTTTCGTTTGGGCTTTGATAAATATGTTTGTAAATAAGCTAAATATAGCGAGAAACAAGATAACATAGTATCCATTTGCCCCTAAAACCTTCGATTCCCGAAGCCGAGACAGGATACCATAACAGAAATACAGTACGCTATAGTTGATGGAGGATATCATATTACAAATATGCTATAATATAGAATATCAGTAGCATTCTTGTATAAAATATAACGACTTACTTCATCAACTCATCTCAACAGACAATATAAAACATTTTATTAGACAAGTAAACAAAGACAAGATAGAATACATCTTACCTGCTCAAACCATTTTTCACCTGGCTTTATACTTAATTTTTGCAAACCTTCCTTAAACTTCATTTTTGTTAAATTATATTTACAACAAATTCAACGTTTGATACAACGTGTTTAATGTTTTTCTCATGCGTAAAGAAAATTTCAATAAATTTTTGAGTTGGTAGTTACAGCTGCGAGTTCCGCAGGAACTTCAGCTTTTAAATAATCCATTAAGTTCATTAAATGATTTATTAAAATATTTGAAAAAGTTTTATTGTGTTCATTCAAAAATTCATAATTTTCATGGAAATGACAATTCTGTTAACGAAATAAATTATCAAACATAAATTTTCGTTTGAGGTAAAGCCGTGCGATTAGTTATGCGTTAGATTAATCATCATGCGAAATACTCAAAATTGAATTGAAAATGAATTGAATTGAAGTGAGGTATATAAACAAAAATCATCTGTTTTAGATTCTACAACCTGTTTTAGAAAATGAAAATGCACGTAAATGTTTATTAACCGCAATTTTAAGTATGAATTTCAGTTATAGAGTACTGATTTCTCTTCAAACACTATTCGTGTTGTAATCCTTGACATGAGAGGCAATGTGATCTTGTAGATTTTTTTCCTCCTTCCGTGTATATTGTAAAAGTAAAAGATATAAAGTATTTTGTCGTTAAATATGGCCGGAGTAAGCAGTAAAGAATTTTATTTTAATGCTGTCCAGCTTTTAGCACGATCGCTTGCGTCACTGAGACCTGCACCATGGGAAAAGGTTAGTAAATGTTAATAATATCCTATCCGTTAATTTCGAAAAATATACATTACTTATTGAAAGGAGATAAAAAATGCAACTTGTAAATAACAAATAAAATAGCAGTAAACAAGTAAAATATCTGCTAAATTTAAAAAAATTCCAAACTGTATTATGTTTATTCTCTACTTGGAATGTATGGAATCTTGGAATCAATAATTTGGTCTTCTTGTCTTCAGTAACAGTATTTTTGGTATTCTCGCCAAAAATTTCATTGGCGAATTCAGACGTATCTCGGACATTTTTTATAGTATTTCGTTTCTTATTTTAGAAATTCATGAAGGGAAACTATAATATCCATTATTATCTTTTCAGATTTATTAACATTTATTGACAGTATGATTAAATATGCATTTAAAAAATTATAGTGTTGATTATCAAATATAATGTAACCAGATGATATATAAAGATAATGTGTGTAATGTACTTTCAATTATATTCATTTATTTTTAATTGCTGGAAATTTATCCTTTATTCACTGTTTTATCATATACTCTAAATACATTCAAATATATGATTCATATTATTTCCAGGATGTTTTTATATATAAAAATGAATTGAGTTAAATGAATTAAGGAGCAGCATAATCTAAAGGTTAAGGCATCCTGTAAGATAGAACTTAATTCATATAACTTTCCTTATATTCATTCGTTCTTTCTTTTGAAGGTATTGAGGAAGTAGTCATTAAAAAAAAAACCATTTGTTAAGAAACAAGGAAAAATTCTCTCTGAATGAATGATTCATTATTATTATTTGATCTGAGTCTTATTGTTCTGTATCTCGTATGAGATCTTCTAAGAGTTTGATGTCTAAACTTCTGTAAAAAATTCAAATTGTCATTTTGTATTTTCTGTTAACAGAATTAATCTTTTTGCTTATTTTAAAGGCATTGTCATCACATTTATGTATCATGGAAAGATAGTTTATTATTTATGAGCAATTTTCCTCCCTCACTTTTTTTTACTGCTTTGAAAAGAAATGTTACTAAAAGTACTTTGTTTTCCTATAGAATATATTATAAAATAATTTTAATAATTATTATTATAAATGTTGTAAAATTTTAAGTTTATTCCAATAAAATTTTTGTCAACACTAATTTTCAGCATCCAATTTTTCTGTTACTTTTTAAACTCTGATGTGTGTATATATATATATATATATATATATATATACACACACACTGGAGAATGACCCATATATATATATGGGTCATTCTCCAGAAAATGTACCTTTTCCATCACATTCAGTTTACAGCAAAATCTTCAGTCAATATTTACTTAAACTATGTTTTTCAATAGTGGTAAAGATATATCTATTTAAATCAGTCACCAAATTTTTATGATGATCTTTAATTTATTATTTATTTAGTTCACAGTATGTGAATTCTCACCTCCGTGATATGTCACACACCTGGTGTGACTGTTAACCCTCTGAGCGCCCAATTATTTTGAACTTTTAGCTATCAGGTAAAAAACTTAGCTTTTAAAGTAAATGAATTGATATTTTTTGTATTTAATTATATCTCTGAAATCTTAGGAATACTTTAGCCATGATTGTTTAAGAAAATACAGATATAAATACGAGCTGTCTGCTTTTGAACTGAACATGAAAAACGAAAACAGACGTTCGCTCGGAAAAGGCTCGGAGGGTTAATGATGTTCAATAACTTCTCTAATTAAAAAAATCTTTAAATATATATTATTCCTGCCACAAGTGTCTCAAATATTAAATGCTTAAGCATATTTTAAATTTTTTTTATTGTGATTTAGTTTGTTTTAGAACAACAATGAAATGTGTCACACTATAAATTCTCACCTCCGTTACCCAAACATGAAATGCCATTTTTTTACTCATAAATGGCAGTACAGCCATCACATTTTGTTTCCCGTGATGCATGGTCATCCACCTTGTTTATTACAGCTACAAAAAGTAAATGAACTTTTGGTTTAGAGACAAGTAGACAGATTTTGTTCTTAAGAAACAAGTTTGGTTATTCAGAAATCTCACCTCCGTGACCTTGAAGTTCATTTATATAAAATAATATAAAAATATAATTTTACCTGTTTTAATATGCTTAACATGTGTAGATTGTAATACCAAAAAAATTTTTTTTCTCTGAAAAAAGCATCCATTAAGCCTATTTTTATAGAAGATTCCTCACCTCCGTGACACCCTTTCAATTTCATTGTCAAGGAAGCGAGATGCATTGTTTTTAGCCAGCAATTTGAGACTATACTGATATTATACATGTATTAAACACAAATTTTAAACTCATAAAGTGAATGACTAAAATTTCAGCTATATCTTAATCCCGATATTTAATTTTGATTACATTAATATAATTAATTAATAATTAAGATAATTAATAATTTCATTTTCTAATTCTCTATATGAGCTGGTTAAATGTTTACAATTTATTTTAGTGTAGTAATTATTAATTTTCTTGTGTTTTATATCACCTCCGTGAAAAAGGTTATATATATATATATGTTTTATTTATGCGTAAAATAATTTAAATTTAGTTAGGCCATTGCTCATGGTAACTTCTAGTAAGTAGAAGTTTCATATGAAAATGAAAAAAAAGAAAATTTAAGGTTTTGAAATCTGAAAATATTTTGGTGCAAATGGTACATTTTCTGGAGAATGACCCATATATATATATATATATATACAGTGGAGTCTCCCTATAACAAAATCGCTTGGTTCCAATTGAAAAATTCGTTATAGAGAAAATTTCGTTATACGGAGATTAGAGATTTTTGCAGTTATCTAAGTAAATGTTCCAAACTTTTCAATAGGTGCGATAAGTTCAAATGTATTTAATTATGATTTTCAATTAAAAATGAAGTAATATATATTATAAATTTGTTAAAATTATACTAATTTTTATTGTATAAATAAAATGCTCAAAAGTTAAGACAATTCACCAATTTAGAGAATAGTATGTACTTACGTTTATTTTACTTGAAAAATTCCGTTATTTTACATTGCTTTGCATTTCGTGATGTTAAATTTTCAGAAAAATTTTCACATTTTAAGAGTGAGTGGTTCCAGAAAACAGGCACATATGAGCGAATTGGTTGCACAGAAACTATCAACTTTCTTCAAAAATGACAAAAATCGAAGAGATAAACCTCTGAAAAAATTCGTTATAGGGAGACAACCACTTCGTTATATGGAGAATATTTGGAATGTTACTTAACATTCCGATTAAAAATTTCGTTATAGGGAGAAATTCGTTGTAGAGAGTCTTCATTGTAAGGAGACTCTACTGTATATATGCATTATTAAATGGATTAATTTTTTAAAGATAATAAAGCATTTTTTAACTGTTATGTTTTTTTAAAGTTATGCATTCTAATTTTGATGAAAGGTTTTTCTATTTTACTGAAATGTTTCTTGCTCACTAGGGGCTTTATCTATCAAATATAAAATAAAGCATAGTATTTACAACCTTCAGTTTGGTCATTATTGTGACTTTTTAAAAACTTAAGATTTTTCTTTTATTACCCAAGACAAAAATTAGAAACATCAAAATTTTTTTGTGCATTTATAAAAACATTGTAGTAAAATCTTGGTTTTGTGATATTTTTTAAATCTAGAATGGGAAAGATTGTATGAAAAGGATGAATGAAAAATTTGAATCACTTATGAATAACCTTGGATATGAATGAAACACTTTAATTGTCCTGTTCAAGGTTAGGTGTTGTGATTTGAGTCTCATGTTTGCTTTTCAGCTGCTTTGTCCTGAATTAAATTTAATTGTCCCGTTTTGGGAGAATGAACCTCTTTCTTTTTTCTTGTTCTTTTTTTCCATTTAATTTTTTACATAATTAGGTTCTGAATTTTTTACATAATTAGATATAATAATTTCATTATGTATTTCAGTAATAAATATTTCTTTCACTTGAAATTTTTCAGCATTTAAATTAAATTATGTACTTGTTTCAACTATCAGTCTCCTGGTTCAGAATAATCGCTAGGCTCTTCAGCAAATTAAACTCGATAAGGCATTCTGTCTTTTCTTCCAGGAAATGGGAGAAGGAATCCTTCAATTTCTCTGTAGTATTACTGATACAGCCATATATTTTTTCACTCTCAACAGATTGCCACTGATGGATCTTGAAAGTAAATTTAAAGGATTTGATAGAAATATGATGAATTCCTGATTAAAGAAATTGGAAGATGGAAATAAAATCAGAGCAGTTTTAAATTCTTTGCTCTTTTTCCACATAGAAACCCTCATTTTGCATACTTACAATTCTTATTTCTTAAATGAAATTTTTAATTGTTGATTTTTTACTGTCTCGTATACAAGAGAAAGTAGGTATTGTATTCGTCAAAAAATTTGAACTCGAGATTTTGATGAATCTATGACACTTTAGACCTCTCTGAATCTGAAAAACGCAATTTTGGATTATGTCTGTCTGTCTGTGAAAATGATATTAGACTATTATTGACTATTAGAGCTACGGACATGAAATTTGGTATGTGATCTTTGCACATAATTTGTAGGTTTCTATCAAATTTTGGAGAAAATCCATCCATGGGAAGTTTGTTTTTCTGTATGTCCATGTTCATGTGAGCACTATAACTCCAAAACTTGAATAGCTAGATGGATAAAATTTGGTACACAGTTTTATCATCATGAATGTAGGTCCATACAGAATTTTGGGCCAAATCTGTCAAAGGATTGATTGTCTGTCAGTCTGTATAATCACAAACTTGTGAACACAATAACTCTTTAAGATAATGACTTAGATATATGAAATTTGGTATGTGGCCTTCTAACCTTAATTGTAGATTTGTGTCTAATTTTCGTTTCAATCCGTTTAAAAAAAATTGTTCAAATTGCGTATTTGTTTCAAAATGCACATTGTGACTGTGTGTTGGTCAGCATTTCGCTTATTTCACTCAAGTTAGTACAGTTGGCTTTTGACCATGGCAGTCTACAAAGGGAATTGTAGCGAGCGGCAAACACACACTTCAGAAATTATGACAACCCCCTAAAACGAAACTTTGTTCTGACATTTTCCAGATGGATGCCTGTGATTAAACAGAGGTACGGTGAAATCTTGTGTGTTATCTATAGTAAGATTTCGTACTCAAAAATGTTAAATAAAGTTGTGGTACCTCAGCGCACGTAAAAATTGCAAACATACGCAATTTTGTTTGCAAAATATTAAGTTTTTGGGAATTCGTAAATTTTGCATGTTTCTTTGTAAATCACCATTCATAATTTTTTTCTCAAATTAACCAGGCCTTGGGTAAATACCCAAAAAATATTTACCTACCTACTGGTTGTTTACCCACCCCACATTACTGGTCGTATGCGAGAAAGTTTCGGGGATGTCACTCCCGCTGGTTTGTTTATAGGAACAATTTCTGAAATAGTAAAGTAAATACCTGCTGTAAACGTCGCTGTAGTCATAGCTGTCATTTGTTCTGGGGACAGAAAAAAATCATGACAAGCAAAGTAGAGTTACGGTCGTGGAAAGTTTCTTAGGAAAAATTGTAGAAAAATGTAATTTTTTCACTTTCAATTATATAACTAGCGCTTAATTTCCTTTTGCAATAGTAAACACTTTATTAAAAAAATTGTGTTTATGAACCCGATTTTAATACTAAAAGTGTGTGACAATAGGCTAAAACCTAGAAATACATCAGGATCACATAATTTTGACGACAATAGTAGTTTCCCTTTGCATATTTCTTTATTCATTTTTGCTTCTTTGACCTTTTCAATGAGAAAACTTAACCTAATTGGATTTTTTTTTAAAAAAAAGGAAAAATGAGCTTTAAAAATAATTTCAGGGGATGTTGCAGCCCTAATGGATGAGCCGCCACTAGATAGCGAAAACCTCGAGTCATCTGATAGGTTTATCCAACTCTATTGTCCAAAAGAGAAAAAGAATGCAACCAGTTTATCTGAGCTGAAAAAGGAAAGATCGATGTGTTTGAAAATATTGGGAGATGAAGCACTGTCGAATACATGCTCTATAATAATATTTTTTAACATTTATATGAGTAGGAACCAAGGTGAAACAACATTATAACAAGAAATTGTAAGTGCGTCATTCTAGCGCAACTAAAAAGCAACATGCTAAAGAATTTTCAGAGTAAAAACATATGTTTTCAATAAATTGCATTGTTTATAAGCGAAATACGTGCAATCGAAGCCTATTTAAAAGAGTCCGAGGCCTTTTTTTGCGTCATAGTATGGCAAAGAAAACCAAATATGCAATTTGAACGCCTTTTTATGAACCGATTGAAACAAAAACTGGAACCGGATCTACAACTAATGTTATGAATGAAAGTTATATAGATCAAAGTTTTTGTCTTTTTTATTAAAGAAAACAAAATAAAATGTGAACCTACATGTTACATCAAGGAAGGAAATAATTTTATTTTGCTTTCCACTTAATTTTATTTCTTATAAAATCGAATGGACGATGTCTTTCATACTTTGCCGCTTTATCATTTGGGTTTCAATAGAATGCCCAGGAAACGTGCAAAATGTTAATCGCTTCGTGCCTTCCAGTTTTCTGCATTCTATAGAAAACTGGCTTTCATATATTGCCGGTAACATGTGGATTGATTTGAACTTCCAATTTTCTTTAAAGCATTTTCTGTAAAGCATGGTTTCTTTCAAGGCATAATTGTGACTCTTTTTATATTAGTAGATAATATACGTATAAAAAAATTAAATTAAATTTAACTAAGATAAAAAAATCTTCACATGGTGTCATGAAAATTTAAATTCAGCAAACAAAATATCATTAGAAACTTGATATTGTTCTTCTTTGTTAAGTATATATTTTAATTTTATTGTTCATACAAATTAAGCATATAAAATATTGCCTGACGAAAGAAAAATGATAATTTATATGAAAGAATGTTTTAAATCACTTATTTTTATTTTAATAATTATATTTTATGATTATAATTATGGCTATTGTAAAATTCAAAATAGATAATTGAATTGCAATGTATTTTGTTAACTTTAAAAAAGGAAAATTAAATTAATTTTAGCAAAAAAAAAAAAAAAAAAGACTCAATTTTCAAAATGCATATTTCACAGTTCGAGTTGCAGACTTGCGGTCTCAAAAAAATTATTTTCATAAATATAATTCTAAAGGCCTTTTACGAAAAAAAAAAAAAAAAGCTGAACCCTGCCATAAAGCATCCTACTATTATTTGGTTTGCGATAAGGAAACATATGTAACGGTTTGTAACAGGAGCTTATTCACCCACCTACTCCTCTGTGCTTATTCACTCCTAAACAAAATTACCCATACATGATTACAAACTACGTAGTAATACGCATGTGCTCTGATGATATTGTCAACGTTATCTATAGAGAAAATTTTCCAAGATTCAGTCAGAGCGCATGCACACTTCATTTTTTCAACTCTGAGAAGGCAATGCAGGGTAAAAAGATAAGTAGGCAAATCGCTTTCACCGAGTTGTAATCAGCGACATCTAGTGTTGGAAGTTGATGTAAAAAACTTTTAGACGACCATGTTAAGTCCCTACTTTGGATAAAAAAATTGAATTTTATTTCACACTGAAATTACTTTCTTGCCAACCCAATATTATTATTTTAAATTGTAAAGTATCAGATCATAAAATGTCTGATAAGTCTAAGAAGAAATTATCTTTTTACTGAACTCTGATAGATATCTGGTTAATAGCATGTTAATAACACTTACATAGAAATTGAAATGAAAATGTGCTTGTAAAGCAGTAGGGATATTTTGCATTAGCAATAATATGCTTTTATTGCTTATTGAAGGTTTAATTATTTTACAAATATTGTGTGTGTCCCCCCTTCCAGTTATTAATCATCAAAAAAAAAAATTCTTGTAATATGTATGTCTGATTTTTTTATTAGTCTGCACATTTTGAATATCCTCTAAGGTAACAGAATGTTCAGAATTCATTTGAAATGCTTTATCTGGTTCATTACAATGCAAGATGAGGCTGAAATTTCTTTTTTTTTTTCTCTGAATGTGTAACATCTTTTTTTCCCTTTGCAAAACAGCAGTAGGAGAAAAAAAAGTACAGTTTGGCAAAGGAGAGTGAGAATGACTTGAGTAAAGAAGGAAAACACATTGAAATATTCATTTCTAATATTCTAAAATTCTCAGTTATTATAATTTTTTTTCTAAAAGTGGTCAGAAATTTATTAGTTTACTTTTAACATTTTTTTTTTTTTTTTTTGATATTAGCAATGAAAAGTAGATTAAGATGATCACGTTGAAAGAAAACAAATTTTAATAATTATTAAAGATAAAGAAATTCTTTGATTTTTTTAATATATCTTTCATATAAGCAGTAAAACAAATATCCTTCTTTAAATTTAAAAAAAGCAATAAAATTTAACTTTCAGATGATCACTTGATTAGAAAATATGCTGACTTTTAATTTCCCCCAGGTAAATCATCTTCTAAATATGTGTCCACAAGAATCAGCTCAAGGAATTTTTAAATTTGATCAAAGAGGACAGGATGCTGTTTTTGCATTGGGGATATTTTTTCTGCAATCTGGCTATCAGGTAAGTTTATGTGTTTTCTTGCAGATATTTCTATATATTTATAGTTGTAAATTTTAACACTGGGTGGTATATATATATATGTGTGTGTGTGTAATAATAATAACATATTTATTCACAAGTAAAACAATATACACATCAAACACCCATTTCAAGAATTTTAAATTATAACATAACTATATTTAAATTAATCCAATAATCAAAATTATTAAATTAATACGAAAAGTACCTATAGAAAGTTTTTGGACAAATCGTATTAATTTTGTTACTTTTAAGACTAAATTAATAATTGAAAAAGTCGATCCAAATATGGAGTTTTCAACAATTTAAGTGATCAGTTCGACTTTGGACGAGCTTGTCTTTTTAAAATCTTGATTTTATTTGCGCAAAACCATCAATGAGGCCAGTTGTTGAAAACATAAAGGGTAAATTACCCTAAATATGCAGAAGAAAGAGGGAAAAGAGTCTTAACCCTAAATACGTACTATCAGAAAGATATCTAACAATTATTTAACTAACATAAAATATTGCACATTATTCTAAATTGCACTAAATAAATTAATTCTACATCTAAGATATAAATATATTAACAAGGAATTAGTGAATATATATACTTCAATTATCAATTTACACAAACATGCATTATATTTACAATATATATAAATATTAAAATTAAATTAAATGACCCTATCCATAATCATACATTTGAAATACAAAAGAAAATTTTGACTTAAAACTATTAGCATTAATACTTGAAAAAGACAACCCTATTTGAAATTCCAACAATCAAAATAACTAACTAGCCTTAGGACTATATATATATATATATATATATGAAGTAATTTAACTTAATAACAAAATTTGATAATTATTTTGTGAATTATTATTATTATAAGTCAAATAAGTTTTTTTTTGATGCATTTTTTTCCTTTGTTATTTTTTTAATTTTAAAATCTGCCAATTAAGCAAAATTAACATTATTATTTAATGAGAAATTTATGTTTTTCAAATTTTTAAAAATCTGGAGAGGAGAAACGAATAAGAGACTGCTTAAGAAACTAATCATCTATACTACAGCAGACATTTGGAGAACTTTTTATTTTAATATGTATGTTACAGAATTCATTTATTCAGTAAGTGAATTTGCCAAATATTTTAAGTGTCTGTATGGTAGTTTCTTCTAATAGAAGATAGAAACTCAACAATGAATCAAGTTTATTAAGCTTTAATTTTCTGTATCTTGACTGTATGAAAACTATTTTAATAATATAAGATTTGGGTTATGTTTTAATGTTTTTCATTTAACCTAGCAAATTAAGCTTTTTAAAGTCTAACATTTGAATTAGAATAATAAATAAGTACTAATACAGAATTATTAAGAGATTTTTAAATAAAGTCTCTTTTAAATATTTTTATCTGACATATATTCCTTTTAAAAAAAATTAAAAAAGGCATTTATTCTTCTGATATGACTTTCTGTATTAAGTTTATCATTTTCTTATATTATTTAAATACTGCTGCAAATACAACATGCTTTTTTCTTTTATTGCAGCATACAGATAATATTTTTCCGTATCTTTTGAAACTTCTGAGAGGATTAGCTAAAGCTATCTGGGTTGAAGAAATACGCATTCATAACACTGACCGTGAGTTTATATTTTTACTTGATTACAGCTTTATTGTTTAATTTATCTATTTAAAATATCTTTAGGGTTTTACATGTGTGGATTAAAATATTGATGATATGCTCAATAATTTAGCATGATGACATTTAAATAATGCCATTTTATATTCCTTATTTTTAAATATATTTCATATGCATCAAAAACATTTGAAAAATAGCCTGTTTATGAGCAGTTGTTTTGATCATTCTTTGGGCTATTAGTTCAGTAAAAACTGGAAGATATATAATTATATTTGTGAAATAATGGAGAGATGAAGGCAATTCTTGATAGCTCCTTTATTAGGTATCTTTTGAATTGCAAATTATGTTGCTTCTCTCTGCAAAAATTACAGAGGGAAGAGAGCAAGTTTCCAATTGTTATTGATTTCACCGTTCATTGGGCTTTGGAAAAAAAAAATCAAAATTAATATTATTACGGACAGCCAGTCATCCATCGAGGCCCTCCGGAGCTCCAAGTCCAGGTCTGAGGTGGTCATCAGGGCCAAAGAAAATTTTAACTTGGCTTTGGGACAGATTGGGCTAGCCTGGGTGAAGGCGCATGCTGGTAATCCAGATAATGAGCTTGCTGACCACCATGCCAGATTAGCTACTATTCAGGTGGTGGAAATGCACTTGCCTACTCCAGGGTTCGTATGCGTCCTTACAAGTCCTTGAAAGTCTTTACGTTTACATTTAGTCCTTAAAAGTCCTTACAAATCCTTATTTTTATGCCCCATTTTTAAAAAGTCCTTGAAAGTCCTTACTTTTTACTCTGCCATTATTAAAAATTTTAAAATTTCACCTATTATCGTTTTTCTAATTCCTCCTTCTCAGCAGCTCTAATCTTGGTCGACGTGGCTCTCGCGGATTGGGGTGGGGTGGGGGGCGATACTGCTCGCGTTCCATGAATACATATCCATCGCATACACTTTGGGAAATAAGGGAGGAGTTACAGATGGCCTTTATTGGTCCATGGTTCCATAGGAATGATTGTCAAAAGTGCTGTTACCATTTTTAGAACAGTATCAAAGTGATAAACCTTTACTTTCATTTTTTGCCAGTGATGTTTTTAAAACTTGTTAATGATTGCATTCAACATTTCAAAATTTTGAAACCAGAGAATGAAAGAATTGAGAAACCTGAGACTTGAAGCAAATTCAACTTCAGTGACCCAAATTTGTAGAATGATAAAAGTTAAGCATATTTAGGATTTGCTGCAGAGCAACTAATAAAAGAAAAGATACAAAATAAGGAATTAGCAGACAAGGATGTTTTCACATTCAGACAGGATAGTCGGAAAAACATTATAACAATGATAAAACATTTCATGCAGAAATGTTCTGTGAATTATGCACTAGTAAGACCTGCAATTTGCATTGATCCACGAGTAATGGCTGGATATTCCGAAAAAGCACAGGAAAAATTGAAAAAGGTATTGATTGTGTTGTCTCAAAATAAAACGTATTTTGGAAAAAGATTGCGACGAAATTTTGTTACTCTATGCAGATTTTCTGTTAAATATTGTAAAGCCAAATTCATTTGAATTTACTTCTATCAATCCAAAGAGTGATTCCCTTGATACTTTTTTACATACTTATTTTAACAATAATCATTATGAAAATGTTTGGAAGATTATCAAAATGGTATTAAAACTGTCACATGGACAATGAGGTTTTTCGGTGAACAAAACCCTGGAAATAGAAAATTTGAAAGATGCTTCATATATTTCCCAGTGTGTAAATCATGAATTTATTAAGCTGTCTGGGGCTATTTATGACTTAAAAATTACTAAAGAAATGAGGACGGCTGCCATCTCAGCTAGAGCAAAATACATGCAGCATTTAGAAAGTGAAAGATCCAAAGAAAAGACTGAAACAAAACAACTGAAACGAAAAGCTTTAGAGGAGGAAATAGATTTTTTAAAACAAAAGAAAATGTTCCTCCAAACAGACATACACCAAACAAATGAGAAAGCAAATGATTTAGCTAATGAGGCTGAAAAGTCAAAGGACATAAATTTATTTATTCAATCGCATGAACTAAGAAAAACAATTTCTGAAAAAGAAATTAAAATAAATACCTTGGATGTAAAATTGAATAAAAAAAGTTTGGAATTAAAAGATTTTTAATTTGATTACTAGTTTCATGGTTTTTTTTTCCATCAATTTATTAACTCATATTTTTAGGAGTTTTGTTGTGTTAAATTTGTAATGTATCTTCTATGTAATTTATCATCTAATAGGTTAAATTTGCAAAAATGAGACATTTTATTTAAAAATGCGTGCGACAATTCCTTAAGTTTATTCAATTTAGAGGTCCTTATTTTTTGGTTTTTTTAGTCCTTAAAAGTCCTTGATTTTCTTTTAAGGAAATGTGTACGAACCCTGTACTCCCTATTTGTGTTTGAAATACAGAATTTCCAAAAACCTAATTAGAGAATGGGGAGGGTTCTGGGATGGCTCTCAGTCTGAATCAGGACATAGAATCAGAAGTTTTGTTAACGGCGTCAACAAAAATGTTTTAATCGCCAATAAATTTTTAATTTACTTTTTAACTAATCATGGACCATTTCCCTGTTATCTACACTGGTTCAAAAAACTGAGCTCACCACTTTGTGCCTGTGGCCTGGTCGGGGATGCCGACCACTATGTGTTCAGGTGTCTTCTTACTGCTGAATTTCACTTAAAGGAACCGTCTTATGAACACAGGAAAAGCTGGTTTAAAAATTTTAAGATATAATGGCCAGGCCCAATCCAAACTTATTCAGGCTTTTAAAATCAGTAATGGCATTTGCGACCAGCTGACCCAGGGTTGATTGTTTTTCAGTTTGTTGTTTTTGTTCAGTTTTTGGTGCTGTTTTTATTCGGTGTTTGGTTTTGGTTTTTACTTCAGAGAAAGGATTTTAACTTCATAGTTTGTATTAATCGTTGTGTCGTTTAGATGGTTTTGTGTATTTTTCTTTCCATGCCAGCCCGCTCAGGGCCTTACACCCTTACGGGTAGGCCGGACCAGCATGGGCACTAAATAAAAAAAAAAGGTTTCCAATTGTATTTATTGAGTGTATGCATGGCAGATTTATGAATTTCTAGCATATATGAGCACAAGATATTATTCAAAGCACACATAAGCACAAGATTCAAAACTTCAATCTTCTTCCAAACACTTACTGACATTCGCTGCTTCCTCTTCAAACTTTTTATTTTTGAATTTTAATGGATATTAACAGGAAGTGGGAAGAACTGAAGTATTGATTTAATTATATTTTTTATTTTATTTTAGGTATTCCTGTCAGCGAGCGTTTTGCATTCTGTCTTAATACTTTGCTTTCTGATATTGCTTGCTTTTGTGAAAATTTACGAGATGAAGTAAGTTTGACTCATATTTTTTTTTATTGCCTTCTTGTTCAAGTATATAATAGAGGATATTTAATATTATAAATATGCATTTGATTTTTAAAGTTATTTATTAATTACATAATGTAACAAATGTATATAAAGCTATTAAAGTACTTCCATTTGAGTAGAATTTGTAACTTTTACAGAAAGACAATCCTCTATAAATGTTAACTCTTTGCACTCAGAAAAGTACTAAGATGCAAAATTGTACACATGTGAGTGTATTCACTTTAGTGTTTAGGAAGCTGAAAAATATAGATATTGGTTTATTTAATTCCTAAAAATTATCCGAGAGTTTTTGCTTTATAATAATGATTATCTAACACGAATGTAAGAAATTACCCATCATTCAGAATCGTTAATTATACTTGATGTGCGAGTGCAAAGTGTTAAGAATGTAGAAGACTTTTTTTGAAAACCGCCTGCTTGAATAAAGCACTTCTTCCTAACCAATTAATTGTTTGATAAAAACAAAGATCATTTGTTGATGTTTTCATAATTATTTCCTAAGAATAGAAAGGATATATATATATCTAAGACCAGGTGAATATTTGGACTTGACATTACCAGTGAAAAAAGTTATTGTTTTAACTATTCGTTAATTTGAGCTGCTGCATGCATGTAATTTGTAATAATTCCCTTTGGCAATTCTATGTTGACTTATTTTGGTAAATGCGCTAGAATGTAGGTAATGTGAGCATAAAATTCAACTGTATTTTCTAAAGAAAATTTTCTCTGAACTTTCAAACCTATCCAGGGAAAATATAGAAATGGTTTGAGTGTGTGGAACAAATAATATTCTAAATCCATAATCATTGAAGATGCATGGATCCATTAAGGGTACTTGTTAATCTGATATTCTTTGCTACTGTTAAAGTAAATTATCAGATCCTGTCTTTTTCTGTCTCGTGAATGGTATGGTCCTCTAGTAACAAAGATGCAACCTGATGAGCAACCATGTAATTCTTAGTTTTTTTTTAAAGTAGAAAACTTATTAAAAAAATATAATATGTATTTCATTAGTTTAATCACTTTGTCACATTAAACTGCTCAATCACTTTCTTAGTTTTTAATAACAAAAATGCTTGGATGGTATTTTAAGTAAGATGAAAATATTGTAAAATTAAAATCATAAAAATGAATTCATAAGAAAAAATGAAACAATATAAAAAAATTTATGAATGGTATTCCTTAAATCTCTGTTTATTTGTGTAATATGAGTTTAAAAATTCATGTAAAATATATCCAATACTTGTATAAATGGACTTGCACAACTTTAAGTCCATTTATACATGTTTAGAATAAGTATGAATCTTATACTTGAAAAAAAAATTATAAATTAGTCATAAATCTTATTCTTGAACAAAAAATGAATAATTTTCCTCCTAGAAAAATGCTCATGTTGCTATTGTGATGGAAAAAGCCAAACTGCATTAGTTAGGGTATCAGTAGTAATTAAAAAAAACCCTACTTTTATTTATTTATTGTTAAAAATTCTATTGACGAAGGAAAAGGCACAGAAGTTGTTCCAAAGCAAATGTTGAAATGATTTTGTTATTTATCTTAAGAGTTATTTGAAAATGCACATTTTTTTATATTTGTCACAAATATTTAAAATATTAAATTTTAGATTTATGCAGTATTTTGAGAAAAAAATGAGGCAATATACAAATGCATTTATGTAGAAAATTAAGAAACAATGTTAACATAATTTTTTTGCTGTCTAACATCATTAACCATAATTTTTTTGGATAAGTGAGTATTTTACATTTCATAGAAAAGCCAAATAGTTTTTTTTCTTAAAAAAATAGTTTTCATTAAGTTGGGCCCACTTTTAATTTAAAAATATTGCTTACATTCCTTTGAAAATTAGATGAAGTAGTTGGGAAACTGACAATATTTTTCAGAAAGTAATTTTAGCTTTTCATCAGATTGTGGTAAATATTATTTTTCTAGTTGGTAATAAATGCTTTTTAATACTAGTTATTTTTTTTTTTGTCTTCCTTGTGCAAATACCTTCTGAGCAACTTTTTGGATTTGAAATTCTTTTGAGGTTTTTCTTTTTCCGTTTTATGACTGTTTTACTCACATTTAAATGTAGCATTTATTACCTTTTTATGATTAGTCAGAAGGGGTTAAGCTTGTATTTATTGTAATTTATTATTATATTTTTTAGATTATTGCAGCACAGGTTGAACTTCTTGGAACTCTGGCCAATCTTTGTAGGAACTATAAAGAAAAGGAAGCAGTTCTTTCTAAATCTAGTGCTTCTAAAAGTATAGTTTATATTTTCTTCATTCTTTACTTCTTTATTGGATAGCCCAATTTTAAATAATGTGTGAACTTAAAAGTATACATTTAAAGATCATAATTGTATGATATTTTTTGTATAGTTTAATTGTAATAATTGTATGATATTCTTAGAATCGTACTTAAAACCTTAATAATTAAAAAAGTAATTATAGTTAATGGATTTGTAAAGTAATAGTAGTTAATGGATTTATTGTTATCTTGCATTGTTTTTTTTTCTCATTCTTTTCACTCAAAATGCCTTTTCTTTGACTACATCCATCCTTTTTGTTTTGAAGACAAAATAAAGGTAGCTTACCGAAATGGGATCATAAATATAATTTTCATATTACTCTTTTATTTAGCTGATCAACATTTGTGATAGTTGTATCAATGCATTTTTATGAATGCAATTGGAGTTTGTTGTAGATAGGATTTTAAAGCTCCTGCTCATTTTTTATGCTGTTTAATATTATTCATTACAATAAGTAATCAATTTTTGTTTAACTCTATTGGTTATCGACCGTCCTATACGTCCCTTCAAGCAAAAGATGATAGTCGTTCAAATGTCACTCTGAAATTTCCATCCTCTTTCGGTAAGTGTGACTAATTTCACACACGTGGCGCATGCTTTCTTCGTTAGAATGGCTCGCCCAGATGTGTTTGGGGAAGAGGGGAGTTTTCTTACAATTCAGACAATGCCAGCTGACATTGTGGCGTTTGAGATGATAGAGGAGCTCGGACGTTCCCGTATTTTGAGGTCCCTTTATTTCAATGGCCTTAGGAATCAGAGGGTTAAGGGAATAATTTCAAAGTTCATGGAATATCTTTTTTTCTATTTCAAAGCAGTTTCTTCTAATTATGATAAGAGAAAATGAAAATAGTAGCTATTGTAAATATTGTACTATAACATTATTTTTTTTTCATTTGCATGATTTGTTCAGATCTCATTAAAAAATTGTGCATATATTTTCTGTGTAATAATGATTCAAGTTCATAGTTCAATTTGTATCCACCAAGCTGCAAAAACAATCAGAAATTTATTCTTTTAGAAACAAATCTAATGGACTTATTTCACTTAAACACTGAACCCTCCATATGTAGTAATTCAGTTATGTTGCATAACATTAAATGAAATACATTAAAATTTTACTGGCAAATTGTACCACTAAATGGCATCATCATTACTTATTACTAAAATTTTGAGTTTTTCTAGTTAATGATAACTTTACATGATGAGAGGGAGAATATGCACATCACATGCACTGAAATAGAGTTTGGGTTTGATCCTCATTCTCATCAAACACAGTTAATTATTTAACTAAATATAGGAAATAAAAAAATTAATTGAAATTTTTTACTAATAGCAGTATTTTTTTCTTTCAGTTACTTTGTGCAAATCAATTGTACCTGTATTCATTGGAACTGCACGAGCTATTGGTAGAGCTAGTAAAACGAGTCCACCATTGTTTTGCCGATTATTTCCTACACCCACTCCAACTAATAATCAATCACCAGAATCGCCAAAAATGCACATAGTTTCCAGCTCTAACTCCCTGAAACAGCGCACTTTCCATAATTTCCGACCCATTCTGCATCGTTCTATGTCAGCTGTATCTCGCAATGCATCCAGTAATGTTCTGACCAGTCAAGACTCTGGTGCTGACCTGTCTGCTATGGGAGGTAGTGGACTTTCCAGCAAGAGAGCTTCACTCTATAGTCAGTCATCTCTAACATATGATCCCACAGTTTATTATTTTTATAAGTTTGGGTCAAGCTTTGGCAAGCTCCCTGCTTTAGGGTTGTTGAAAGATGAAGAGCATTCTTTGATATTTTCTGTCAACCATTTGCAAGCTGTTTTAGCTATTGTAAGTGTTTCTTTTATTGTAGCTTTTAATTTGAATTTTTAAATTTTTAGAATTTTTTATATTATCAACATACTGATAAATGAAAGTTAAAAACACTATGCTATCTTTCTGGTATATCTGGAATTTGATCATAATAACTTTATTTAAATTTTTGTACAATACTCTTTGAATTTTGTAAATTTTCTTTGAGATTTTCTACTATCTAGTTCAGAAAATGGCTAAAGTTAAATTTCCAAAATAAATAATTTAAAAATGCATGAAATATTATGTCTTCACTAATGAACATTTATCGAGGGATTTAGATAATATAGCATATTCATCTTTATGAATTACAGTAAAAGCTTAACTAACCGTCATGCTCGGGAAACGCCGATTTCCGTATACCTGAAAAGTCCGGATAGTTGAGTGTGACGGGAAGAATGGGGGGGGGGGGGTAGATTGTAGGTCTTTTTTTTTATTTTTTCGGCCAAATAATTTCTTTTTGTAATTTTAAAATGTAAATTAAATATAATTTTTAAGAATACTTCTGTATCTTCCATAACATTGTATTTACAAAACATATTACGAAGATTTTAATTTTTAACATTGATGATGAAAAAAAAAGTATGATCTGTAGCCGAATTTTTACTGTAAACACATATATGGATTGTAAAAATATAAACATATAAAAAATAGCCGACGAAACTAAAAAATCTTTTACTCAGCAAGCATGATAAAACTCTTTTAAGTGATCATAAGCAAGTCCCAGATTTAATATCAAAACTAATTAATTATCTTTTAAAAAATTACAAGGGTTATTGTGCAATACGCGTGCCTCCAATTCTCCCGCACATGATATTACGTAATCAACATCTGCCGGTATTCAGAGAGTAAATAAATAAAGGAAAATAAAGAGACTTACCAATCTGGAGTACACCCATTTTTTTTTTTACCGATTCTGTCCCTTTACCATTTTTTTTTGGTTGCCGATTTCGTTTTTTGGCAAGAGGTGAGGACTTTTTATTATTATTATTATTTTTTGGTTCTCACTTTTGCTTTTGAATCCTCCCCTAAAACAAATCTGTATACGTTATAGTACTGTATATTGCTTTTTTTTCCTTCTACACCCCTCCGTGTGTGACGGATGTTGCATTCCAGAAATAAATTGTTCGCTTGAATGGAATGGCGCAGATGGGCGCACAGATGTAAATTTTTTAGAAAAACTCATTTTCTAATTTTCCCGGTTAGTTGAGCTTTCCAGATACTTGAATGCCGGATAGTTGAGAATTTACTATATTTGTTAAATTACTTATGGTCTTCCAATAACTAAATATTTTTCAAAAATGGAATAATTTCACAGAAACTATTATGAATTGAAAGTGTATGTAAAATTTAGACTTGTTCCTTTATTTTATTGAGTTAGGTCAACAGTGAAATGTCCCAATTTTAAAATGAAGAGTTCTGTCCTATAATCATTTCAGATGATGTTGGAAATCCAAAAATGTCACAATTATAAAGAAGTCTATGAAAATCTTTAAATTATTCCCTTTAGACATAAACAAGGGCTTTGTAATAATTTCTTTTAATTTTTTGTGGGGTTATTCAGATGATATTAAAAAGAATTTCTTCCAAATTTATTTCTAATTCTTTTACATTACTGCCATTTTTAAAATGAATATCCTTTTTCATAGAGAGAAATTATAAAATTATAAGGTTCAGTATAGTAACCACTGATTTCATCTCTATTACCTTATCAAGATTTCAATTTGTTATTTTTAGGCTAAAAAGCTGCTAACCAAAGATCTACTGGAATATATGAATGAACAGGCCTCTGAAATTTACAATGTAAGTCAATTAATTTGAATTTTTTATGCTCTAATGTGATTTCTTTTTGTATTTGCTTAGCTTTACTCTTCAGTTATTTGCTAGAGGTAGTTCTCAAGAGATTGAGCTAAATCAGTTTATCGCTGATTTTGAGTTAAATTTTGTTTATTTTACTTACACTGACGAGAAAAAAAAAATCCCAACACCAAGAAATAGTTGTACTAGATAAACGAAATTTTATAGGCGTGTTTATACATCTGAAAGATGACGTCTATTCAAATTTCTACGAGAAGGTGGATTTTCTTTCCGTGATATTGCAGAAAGACTTGGCAGGAATGTATCCACTGTGCATGATTGTTGGCAGCAGTGGTCAAGGGAAGGTACTGCCTCAAGAAGACCAGGTTCCGGGCGGCCACGTGGCACTACTGACAGGGAAGACCTCCGCATTCAATGTATGGCTGTGGCATATTGTACTGCGTCTGCTGCAGAAATTCGAGCTGCAGTTGGCACCACAGTGACACAACGAACTGTTACAAATTGGTTACTTCAAGATGCCCTGTAGCGTGCATTCCACTGCTCTAAACCACTGCCATTTGCGACTTGCGTGGTGTCAAGCTAGAGCTCATTGGAGGACGTAGTGGAGATCTATTGTGTTTTCTGATGAAAGCCGGTTCTGCCTTGGTGCCAGTGATGGCCGTGTGTTGGTTAGAAGGAGGCCAGGTGAGCACCTGCACCAAACTGTCTGTGGCCTTCACACACTGGACCTACATCTGGAGTTATGGTGTGGGGAGCAATAATTTCCTATGACAGCAAGAGTACTCTCGTGGTTATGCCACGCACCCTGACTGCAAATTTGTACATCATTCTGGTGATTCAACCTGTTGTGCTGCCATTCATTAACAGCATACAAGGGGGTGTTTTCCAACAGGATAACACTCGCCCTCATACCGCTGTTGTAACCCAACATGCTCTACAGAGTGTCAACATGTTGCCTTGGCCTGCTAGATCAACAGATCTTTTTCCAATTGAGCACGTATGGGACATCAATTGGACAACAACTCCAGTATCATCCACAACCAGCATTAACTGTCCCTGTGCTTACAGACCAAGTGCAACAGGGATGGAATTAAATCCCACAAACTGACATCCGGCACCTGTACGACATAATGCATGCACATTTGCATGCTTGCATTCAAAATTCTGCCTGTTACACCAGTTATTAATGTACCAGCATTTCACATTTTAAATGGCTCTTCTTGCGCTTACATTTACCTGTGGTATTGAAACTTTAATCAATTCAATATGTTACGTAGACAAATGTATTGCCGAAATTTCATTACTCTAGAATAATTTTTAATTGCCGTTGGGATTTTTTTTCCCGTTTGTGTATTTTTTGTTTGATTTTTAGTTTATTGTTTGACAGAGAGCCATATTTATCAGAATATTATAATTTGTAGTTTCATTTGAGGCCTCCTTATCATATAATCTTGTTGGGTATATCCTGTTTTTTTAAACTTGTATGATTTTTACTTGCGGGGTTTGCATTGCATTACTCTTTAATACCTTGGTTTATCAAAATATCCTGAAGGCTGCTTGTAGATATACTGAAATGTTCCGTTTTGCTAAACTTGTATCTAATTTGAATGACTGTAAAATTTATTATATGAATTTCTTTGAAAATCTCTCCTAAATTAGCTTTGTACAAACAACTACATTTTCAAGCTTCCAGTAGCAATTGAGAATAAGTTTTATTTTTTTTTTCTCAAAGTTCCTCCCATCATTTTGAATCATTCAAACATTAAAGGATTGAACATCAAATGAGATGTCAGCTGTAACAAGGCAATAATAATAAAAAATTTAAACATCTCATTAATTTTAATTTTTTTCTGCTTTAGTAAAGTTTAAAAGGTTGTAGATGTGTCTTTTAGAATTGAACGAAAATTCATTTATTCTTCAAGGACTTCATATTTTTAATTTCAGAGTAATAAAATCTTGATTGCAATATTTATTAAATTAATTCTGTTATGTCTAGAGATAAAAGAATCTAGCCCTTCATAAATGTTCTGTTGTAAGGCATTTAAAAAAATATTTTTTAAATTTTTAAGTTTGAATCCTTTAATTTTGGGAAACATTTTGCTCTTTTAGTCGGGGCAACTGAAGATATTCCCTTACAAAACCTTCAGTGAGACAATTAATTTGGTCCTTGTGTGCTTGCTTCGAGAACTTCTTCAACCCCAAAAGAGTGAGTGTTTCAGTTTTTGAAAAGTAGAATATAATTTCTTTCAATCTATTTTCACTTTTCCATTGCTCTTTTTTTATACATGTTTTAACAAGCAATTTACAAAAATTGCTATCTTTAAAAATTTTCTGTTTGTGTTTTTAAGCATAAGGTTTTTTAAACTGTCAATATATTTTGCTAAGATTTCTTTTTTGTTATCAAGATCTCCCTACACCTTTCACTAAAGATGTCCAAGAATTTGTAAAAGGACTGTTCCTTTCCGGTCAAACAGAGCTTCATACTCGACAGCATGATGCAAGTGAGAGAGAAGATAAAGAATCTAATTTCACTGTAGTTAATAAGTTCAAGGTTAATGTTCAAGCAAACGCAGCTTGTGTAGATTTGCTTGTATGGGCTGTGGCTGATGACACAGGTAAATTATAATTCTTTGAATTTTTTGTCTATAATTTCTTTGCTAAATTTTTTTCTGATTATTAGTTAAGTCTTTGGTCATTTATTACATAATTTTTAACTAACGATTATTTTATTATTTTTCAGGTGCTGATAGTCTTTGTGTCCGTCTACAAGAAAAAATCCATTCTTCTCATTCAGCTAAAATAGCTCTGGCTCACATGCCATTATTGATGGTGTGTCTAGAGGTATGAAAATCAATTTTATAGCTTACAAAATAAATGTGGAAAATTAGTAATTAAATATATATGAATTAAAAAGAAATAGTCTACAATGGCGATCTTGCAGGTTAAGCTAACTGCTTGTTAGACAGTAATGATACCAAACATTTTTGAGTTTTATGTGTATAAATGAAAAAAGCAAAAAAATTTTCAAACAATATACTTATGTTATTGCATGATGTTTATTCCTCATGAAAAGCTCTAAACCCTGGGAAAAAGTCACGAACCATCGGTTTCTGTAATGAAAGAAAGAAATTTTGTTTTAATTCACAAATTTTCTTTCAGTTATGAATTATCTCAGTATTTATGGCTGGGAGAAAAGTTTCCAATTTTCTGGATAAAATATTATCATTCCTAAAACATTCTAAATTGAGGAGAAACTTGTTGCTTTGTTTCATTACTTGCTTTTATTATTTTGTGTGCTCATGTTATTCCTAGTAGAAAAGCTTGTAATTAAAATATTGAGTATATGAGTTACTTTATATAATTTTGAATTTCTTATTCTGAAACAATTTTTTTTACAATCTCAATCATTTACAGAAGCAAATTAGGAGAATCTGGAAGTGTGTATATTTTTTTTGTATTGTAGAACATTTAGAAATTTTGTATAAAAGTACTTGAAAACTTTTGATAAAAGGCATGAAGTTTAAAGTGTGGAATTGGTGATTATATTTTTTTTGTCAGTTTCTCAATCTTTGATTGTCTCTTTAATTAAATCTAAGATTTTTTATCATTGATTCTAAATAAAATAAATAGTTCAAAATCCAAAAATTGGTTTAAAAAATAAAACCACGAACGTTTTTATAAGATCATGGAATTTATTTCCTTGTAACTTGGTAGACATTCTGTATTGTGACGAATCCTAAAAATTTTGTAGGATATCTTGTGCTGTATGAACTGACGTCACTTAGTATTAAAATTTTTTGCAGGGTTTGGGCCAGTTAGCTGAAAAATTTCCCAGTATAGCTCATAGTTGTATAGATGCACTCAGAGACTTTCTAGTCAATCCTTCACCCATTCTTCTGAGACTTAATCGTCAATCAACTGATCACCATGTCAGAAGTGCTAATTTGAGTATAATGGTTACTTCAGAGAGCCCGTCAACTACCTATTCTGCAACTACAACTAGCTCAGGAACGGCATTTGAAATATTACGTGATACTGCTATTGAAAATTTGTGCAGGTAATTTAAAATTTTTATCTGATTATTATTCTGTAAAATCTGTGGGCTTCAAAATTTGGCTTGTACAAAGTTGGGGTGGAAACTGGTTGAAATGGTGAATGTATAAATTTTGTTTCCAAGAAAATGGACACTCCTAAACACTTATAGTTGGAAAATTGCTTCACAAATATCAATACAAGATCGATCTATCCTGTCGGGCTATTAATGTTATTCTTTACTTTCTGTGGAGAGGTTTATTTAAATCTCTCAAGAGAAACTACAACAGTAGAAACTCCTATCAGATACTTTATTTGATACTTGAGTTCTGTCCTCACAGATCTGAGAATTAAACATACTTCTAGTAGCCAGGCATGAGAAGCACCACCCTCTGTTTCCTTTAATTCAGAACAAAATAAATCTGTATTATCTCCAGAAGCATTGTCCCAACCATCTTCTATTATTTGTTTCTCCTACAACTGACCTCTATGATTGTACTTGTATCTTTTTGGCAGAAGATGTAAAGCTCTTTTATCTCATCAGTCCTTGGGTGTTTCTCACTCTTTCTTAAGTGTCCGTTTAATTATTGACAGTGGATATACTGTTATGCTGGCACCTTTATCCCCTTTACAATCACTATTTACCGATGGTGTATCCAATAGGGGGCACAATCGCATTATTCAAAGTAAGCAGCAGTAATTCAGGGTATTTGAAACAATTTCACCAATTACAAATAGCTATAACTTCCTTGTAAACAACAATACGGAAAAAAACTTTTGAACAAAATACAGAAAGAAGGTTTAAATTTTGTTTGCGTATGTAATAGTTGCTCTATGTTACTTCTCTTGGGCAACATCTCTGTGGTAGTCCATTTCACTACCATGTGAAGCATACTTACCTTCAGTTCAACAGAGCTGCTCTTAATAAGGGCTATTATGTGAGGGCTACAATGCCCGATTAATTGTCACAGTGGTTAGGCCATTCAGCTCTTTCTGCATGCCTAGGCTGGTCTGAGTAATTCGTTTACGATACCTTCAGTTCATTCATTATTACATAAGTTCAGACAAAGTCTATGACACATCCCAATGAAATGAAGTCAGAAGTAGACAGTTTCAGAAGATTTAGGTAACCATATGCAGAACATTCATGGGTCTGTTTACAATGAAGTTATAACCATTTGTGTTTGGTGCAATTGTTTTGAATAATCCTTTATTACTAGATCAAAAGCCATTTGAAGTTTACAACCTAGCTGTTCAACTCATAACTGGTAGCCGAGCTTTTCTAAGAATATTGTAATGATATTTTAGAGAGTATTTAACAAGAAGACTCAAAAACATGTATGTTATTCATTTTCAGCATTGAATTCACATAATAATAACATTCCTACACTCTTTTTAATCTCTTTCATTTAACCCTGTGAGGACGGTCGCATGCATTAATGCTACGAGAAGCCTGCATGCCCTCATGACAGTCATCATCAAAGGGTTAAATTCTAGAACAGAAGTTCTTTTACAGTTTTTCTTCCACAAGAAACTGTTTATTGTCCTTAAAGCTATTATTTAAATTCATTATTAATTATTTAGATAAATTATTGGATCATTTATGACTCAGCCTTACCTTTTGCTGTAGTTAAATAGCTTAAATCTACTGTTTCCAAATTCTGATTATTGTCAGTAAAAAACATTTCAGTAATTTTAGTACAAAAAGGGAAAACTAAAACTCTTGATTAGAAATTTTTGTTTTTTCTATTACCAATTTTATATCTTCATCTCAGTTCTGAATTCTTTTTTCAGAGCTCTTAAGGCAGGACTGGCTAATGATACATACTGTGTACAAGCATTTCTAGCATCTGTTTCCAATAGACTTTATCAAGCTGAAAAAAGTGACATGTAAGTAAATGTTTTTATATAAGTTCATACTGAATTATTCACAATTCGATTTCTACTAAATATCTATTATTAATTGTGATGGGATTTTTATGTAGGGAATCAACTCTTGTATCTACCAATACAATTGTTGCTTTGGGGCATGTTGCCGTTGCATTGAAGAATACTCCTCGGACGATGGAATCCATACTTCAGTTTTTTCAACAAAGATTTTGTGAGCCACCTTCTAGGTTAGACTCTCTTATTGTGGATCAGCTTGGATGCATGATCATTGCTAAAGG